>JAULCC010622867.1:0-10200 GCA_032358795.1 Nuttallia obscurata
AGGATTTAGGGTTAGCATTACGACTGGTTTGTCGATGTCAGGATAAAGTGACCGGCCGGGGTTCAGCCCCCACGTGTTTCAGTGCTATACACTTGGCACGTTAAAGAACCAAAGATCTCTACAAAAGAGTTCTCTGTATCCGCTTCCCTCTCTCTGGGACGTCCATTAGCCCTAACTGGCAGAAAGTGACGTAAAACAAAAAAACAAGAACACCTATCTAGCCCGACCTGTCACTATACGTGCAGCTTCATTTTGTAGATTTTTCAAAGAATCTATAAAGTTTTTATACACACATGCCATATATTTGAAGCATATTTTAAAATACGTCTGCCATATGAAAAATAAAACTAAAAAAGTGTCATAAGTACACAGATGTCCCCATTTCCATTTTGTCAAGTTACAACCTTTGTAACTTTCATTTGGCATTTGGCAAATACTTGCCTTTTGCCATTAACGGATTTATATATCTTTGGCCATAAACGGATTTATATACCTTTGGCTATTAACGGATTTATACACCTTTGGCTATAAACGGATTTATATACCTTTGGCTTTTAACGGACTTATATACTTTAAGCTATTAACGGATTTATACACCTTTGGCTATTAATGGATTTATATACCTTTAGCTATTTACGGATTTATTTACCTTTGGCCATTTAACGGATTTATATACCGTTGGCTATTAATGCATTTATAAACATTTGGCTATTAACGGATTTATATATCTTTGGCCATTAACGGATTTATAAATATTTGGCTATTAACGGATTTATATATCTTTGGCCATTAACGGATTTATATCACTTTGGCTATTAACGAATTTATATATCTTTGGCTACTAACGGATTCATATACCTTTGGCCATTAACGGATTTATATACCTTTGGCTATTAACGGATTTATATATCTTTGGCCATCATTAGATTTATATACCTTTGGCTATTAACGGATTTATATATCTTTGGCTATTAACGGATTTATACACCCTTGGCTATTAACGGATTTATACACCTTTGGCTATTAACGGATTTATATACCGTTGGCTATTAACGGATTTATATACCTTTGTTATTCACGGATTTATGCACCCTTGGCTATTAACGGATTTATACACCTTTTGCTATTAACGGATATATATACCATTGGCTATTAACGGATTTATAAACCTTTGGCTATTAACTGATTTATATACCTTTGGCTATTAACTGATTTTTATACCTTTGGCTATTTACGGATTTATATACCTTTGGCTATTTACGGAATATAGCAAAACTGAATATAGCAAAGACAAATAATTTTTTGGGGTTGGAGCAAAATACCCAGATGAACAATTTTATATTATGATAAATACATTCCTAAAGTTTTATCATTCTAGCATTAATTAATGGTTTTAGAGTTACATGTGACACAGATATGTATTTCTATGTTTTCACATCAAGGCCCATAACTCCATAAATCTTCATGTTATTGGATGGAAAAAAAACACTGCACAAGTTTACACGATGATTTATAAATTCCCAAGGTTTTATCATTTTAGCACTTATAGTTTCAGTGTTACATGCGACACAAACTTAAACGGGCCGCGCACATGTGTGGAGACAGGTTGTTATCAGTAAGGCGATTACAAAACGTGCCCTATTGGCAAAGTGGACAGAAGATGGACCCTATAAAAAAAAACCATAAGTCTGTCAATGTTAAGTGTTGTTCAGTGAAACATCCAGGTGCACAAGTTCACACCGTGAATGATATATCCTTGAAGTTTTAGATATGTAGTACCAATGCTTTTAGAATTATGCGTGACACAAAAATATCGTGACGTACGGATGGACAAAGGAAATATATATCCCCCATCTATTAGTGGTTGGGGCATAAATAATGATTTAGAGCCCTCCAACTAAGTATAAACTTCAATCTTTCCATAATGTCCACTGCCTTGGATACCCATGGTTTGTGTGAGGACATAATCAACCCTGTTTAACTAGAACTTTAGTAACAACAACAATAACAACAACAACAATAACAACAACAACAACCATACTATTAGATTCCCCCTCATTCCATGTACGTGAATAATAGCCGATCACATGTTTTAAAGTTACAGACAACTGCAGTACGTTCAAGAGAGAAAGAGAGAGGTGGGGCAGGGGGTATTCTAGTTTTGTGTGTGAAAGAAGGAGGGTGAATGGAATAGACTGAGCGAGAAGTCGAGAGATAGAGAGGTATGGACAAAACGAAAAGAAGAAGGAGAGATATATAAATCTGATTTACGCGGTGTAGATCTAATTACCTTTCAGAGAGATTAAAAATATATACATAAAAAGAGAGCGTACTTGAAAGTTGAGAAAAACAGGTGGCCTGAGATGGTGAAAGGCGATATACATGGATAATGGACTGAATGAGAACAAAACCAGAGACAGAGACAGAAAGAGATAAACACTGGTAACCAAGTGAGAGACACACACACTATTTTACAGGGATACTTTTTAATTCATGTGCCGCCTATGCAACCTTTTACTATTTATTTTGCAATATAGAGAGATGTGGTACACAATGAGAAAAGAGTGATAGAGAGAGAAGAGAGAGAAAGAGAGAGAGAGGGTGGAGATTAATTAGGTGTCGATTAATAATCAATTACCCTTTATATAGACTGAGAGAATTATAGACAAATGGAAGTGACATATAGACTGAAATGCAAGAGACAGAAAGAATGAGAGACTGCGGAAAGGAGAGAGATTGAAAGAAGAGAAATACAGCTTAATCTAAAAGAATGAGAGAGAGATTTTCTAAATAAAAGATATTGTAGTCTTAATCTGTGTTAACAAAAACATACAAAGTTTCACATTCTTTCAGTGGTGAAGCCCATTCGAAACTACATTTTACTCCAAAATCTGAAGACAAATTATTTCTTGAAGGAAAAACATTTTTGGTTTCATTCCTACTTTCGTTTTAAATCGCAAACTATTTCACAACTACGTATGACATATTCAATATTTCTACCGAAACAATATACAAACTAACCTATATAAGTTTTACTTACCTCTATACCGTAACCATCTATATCATCATTTTAATGTATTTTCAGGAAAGAAAAAACGCTTAAATTATGATTTTCCTGTGTAGTACTGTTGATCTTCTGAAGTCTAAAGTTTGAAGTCCAGATTCTAAATATAGATCCATTTAATGTTAGATAAAGGACGAGAGATAACTTTCAAACTACGGTAAATTTTATTAACAACACATACAAGCCTTAACACTGAAGAGAGGGTTTTCGTTAGTTCTCTAAACTGTCATCATTATATCAACATTATCAGTACATAATTCAAGTCAAATATGTGTAATACTTTAGATAACTTCTTTGTAATTTACGTGTAATTGTAATTGCAGTTGTTATCTGTTGTATCTGTATATATGTGGGGGGAGGGGGGCGTAACTAATGTTGTAAGAACTTGTGGCCCGACTCCATTTCTGTATATAAAAATGGAAACTAAATTATGTTTAAACCAGTTAACTAAAATGCATTAAAATCATTCAAGTTAATGACGCAGCGGTGTCCGCCTTGAGCTCATGAGGTTCCGGGTTCGAGTCCCGAAGGCCTTTTGCCTTACCTTCATTAGACACCAGGTACTGATTCTATCCAGAAAATGGACTTCAACATGTTTTAATAAGTCATATGCTTTCAATATAATCGAGCAAAAACTGTTATAATAAGTTAAAAGAAAGCATTCTAGTTATATAAGCAGACTACAAAAGCGATACTATTTCATGTTGTCATACGCAAAGGCCGTAAAATAATGGTGGGTGATTCAAACAAACTTTGTCTTATCTTTGTTCTGGTTACTAGAGAGCCCCAAAAACATTTTTAAAAAATCACTAAACACAAGTTAAACCGTCCAGCTCTAAAGTAACTCCGAGCTTCTAGCGCATAATTTTCAAAACATAGGACATTCAGGACATAACAGAAGCTCAATTCAATATGTGTTATTATAGAAATGAAGTTATACTTGATAACAATTTTAAGGTTTGAATAATCAAATATCAACTTATTTGTTTAGATTTAAAAAGGTTAAAGTATTTTTCATGCATGTGGTTCAAACACGTAAGGACTAGTGACCCCTTATTGCCCCAGCGTTTGCTCGGAAATGTTGGCGGGATCCTTATTGTCACGATAACGGCCATGACCTTGATGAGCACGGCGTCAATAATTGTGTATGATATATACCAAGTATACGTCAACCCTTTCAGGTATGCATGAGATGTTTATTTACGTTTAAATTTATTTAGCTCAGATTGATAATGATGAAATGAAATACTTTCGAATCTGTTCCCCTCGGTAAAATAAGCGCTCGATGTCTGTTGAAGGTCACGAGAATATTCCCCATCGGGACTCAATCCTAAAGCTTCCTGTGTGCGTGATCTGACCCACTACATGACCACTGCGCATTGGCAGCCTGTTATATTTGACTGACACTGTCTGACAGAACACCAATCATTGAGCAACAATACGGAAAGACTTAAAGCCAAATATTCTTGTAGCTGATAATTTAGGTTTGTTTATGCAATTATATTTTTCATTAATGCTGTAAAGTTTGTATACATATTTTGCCGTTAGTTGTGAGTAATTAGTTTTTTAGAAACATATGTTACAGAATGTTATTAAATGTTGATCCTTAAGTAAAATAAAGATAATTTAGGCTCATAATTCAAGCAAAGTATTGAAAGAATTGCTGAAAAGTGATTAAAAAGATTTAAACGGTAAACACAACTTTGGGTGGGTTTTTTACTTACAGAAGAAACGAGGCCTCGGAAGTATGCGATATAGATATGGACAAAACCAAGGTTAACAAAGACACTCCCACGTGCACGTGTCCTAATGTGTTCACGTGCGAACGCTGTAAACAAGATGCCGTTAGATACACTGGCAGAAAAACGTGCACAAAGGAGGTATCACGACAATGGTTTGAGAATGAACGGTACATACTATAATAAATAAAATAAAATAAATAAAACAAAATAAAATAAAATAAAAAAAATAATATATTCTACTTGTAAAATGATATAATGTATTAGGTTATAATAATAAGTGAATTAATACATTGTCGAAGCGGTTAACATTTTAGCTCTGCATTTGCAGACAGGTTAGCTAATATTATAGTTCCCTCGGTTTGCTGCTGTTGGAGTTTGCTTAAAATTGTAAATGACTATATTTTTCACAGTTAACGGTTTATGATATAGCGTTAAAGCTTCACATGTTTGTGCATGTTAGTAAAAACAAGTGAGGTAAGATTTGTAACACTTGACTGCATTTTATCCTTGTTTGTTTATTTATTTATAGTCTTTTAAAATTGGTATTTTGATTGATTTTAATGTGTGAAAGTCCAGTTTTTAGCAAAGGGCTGATGTGACCCCTTGATTTAGTAAGCGATTTTCGGGCGGACTCAAGCTCTTCCCAGAATGCAACTGGGGTGTTTTGAACCACCAGAATGAAAGAAAATAGTTCCTTTTTCAGTTGAGTTGAGTTGTGTTTTACTGCACCGCAACACTGTATAGGTTATATCGCGCCATTCAGCAAAAAACATGTATTGATCCACATCTCCTTTACATCGAGATAAAAATATGGGATAAGGATCTTAATACCTGCTGAAGAATCACAGATGCAGAAACTCCAGAAAATCCTGTTAGTCGCCTCTTCCGATCATACCAGGGTTAATCAGTGGTCCAAATTCTTGTGCTACATTGGCAAGCCCCAGACCCACATGAGGTTGTTCCTTTTACAGTTGAAATAAATAAATGGAAACATTCATTTTCTTAATAAAACATGATATTAAAAGGGCTACTTGAAAAACATGGAGACAACAGTAAAGATATTTTGAGGTAAAAGCGTATATTGTGCACACTTTCAAATTTGTATAAATTTGCCACGCAAGCATGATTAACCCAAATCTACCCATATCCGCTACGATATACCCAAATCTTCCGGGGGGGGGTTTTAATTAGAAGAATAACCTACCCAGATCTAGCCATCGAACGCTTAAGACAAATACACAAATATATAATAAAATATAATTATCATACGCAAAAAGTGACTTATAAGAGTATTTCTATCACCGGATATTTTTCTATTGATTTTGCATCCATTCATCGCGTGAAAACCACAAGGCCGTTACACCTAATATATTTGCCATGGATCCCTTAGTACTTTGTAGAAATAAAACTTATGTTGCATTTTTAAATGTTATTTGCACTTTGTATGTAGAAGATAAAGACTATACTATATGTTGTGTGCATTTCTTTATTATTTTCCATCGTTTATCTGAAAGGGTATTGTTTAGATTATGAAAGTGCATTTGATATGCGGAGGTGACTGGGGCTATATTGGTTATATTAATTAATACTCTTATCAGGTATTTTTAATCAGACAATTTCTGGAAGGGATCTATATACATTACGAATATGTGCATATATGGTATCTCTCTCTCTCTCTCTCTCTCTCTCTCTCACAGACACACACTAGCACACACACACACAAATATATCAGCCCTGTCTGCCTGTTTCTCACTTTTCTCTGTTAACTTTTTATCTTTCTATCTATTTATTTATCTATCTATCTGTGTATCTATATGTATGTCTGTCTGTCTGTATGCATATATGTCTGTCTATATGTGTATCTTTCTATCCATCTATTTATCTATCTATCTGATTATCTATATGTCTGTCTGTCTGTCTTTATGTATGTATGTATGTATGTATGTATATATGTCTGTCTATAAGTGCATCTATTTATTTATCAATCTATTTATCTTTCTGCTTGTTGAAGAGTTACATATGCGTAAAAAAATGCACAAAGGGAAAACACTAGATTGTTATTATATGCCAGTCACTAATATGCACACGTTCAAAATAATCTGGTACCATACGTTGCTTGCAGGTGCTATATTTGGGGTGGTATGCGGAGTGAGTGTGGCGCTGGGTGTGGCATCTACATACGAGGGTGGTCTTGGCAAGTTTTTGATTAACACTGTTCAGAATTATTCTGTTCTAGCTTGAGATGGCACCTGCATTAGCAGGTTGATAGGAAATGCCTTTAGAAGTTTTAGTGGCAATTCCTAAAGGTGGGAATTGTCTAGAGGTGGCGAATTCATTTCTTAATTCGGGAGTCACCATTTGATCATGGTGACTTAAAAAACAATCTTTGTTGTCGCCACACCTTAGAGCTGCGTCTGTATGGAATGGGATATTTTGTTGTACCTGGAGGGGCACGTGACTTACTTTTTTTAAGGTTATTCGATGCAAGATAATCTTACCTGCTGACACTAAAGTTTTAAAGAAGTATTTGTAGCATGTTTTTATTGTTTTCTTTTTTCTATTTTAAAAATCTTTTAATTATTTTCCTTATGTGGTGCACAATTTCAAACGGTCAAGATCTATTTTGCCTTATAAAATATTTGAAAAATATTTGAAACCAGTCAACGTTTTTTTTTGACTTCGCTACGTTGAGTTTCAATATGTATATAAACTGAGATTACGACGGAAGTCACGATAGCGCAGTTAACCTTTTTCTTTTTTTTCTTTTTTTTAATCAATCCTTTTTAGAACATGGTATATATATTTTATTATCTAAGTCGTGTACATGATATGAAATACATAAAATTGTTTATAAGACTACACTAATCGTATACTTGTCTAATATTTAGTTAAACAAAGTAATCTTGCATGATAAACTTGTTTGGATAATGATTTGGATTTATAATTTATAATTTATTATTATTATATAATATTTTTATTATATATAATATTATACAATTCATAATCTGCTTAAAAGCTACATTCTCGCTTCGAAAGATTTTTCTTCTTTATTTTTTTTTCTATTTGGACGAAATATGACGTGCAACATGATTGGGAAAAACTGCGAAATATCGATAACCCCCTTCGTCCCTGGTCCCGGCTGTACGTCGAAGATGTACATGTACCCGGTCTAAAAAAGGGCGAAAGGCCCTCCGTTGATAGTCTTAATAAAGTTTTCAAAAAGGCTCGAATAGTAGCCATTGTTGGCGGTTTTTCACCCTCGTGCTCTACAGCTGCCGTTGACAGACAGAAAGCTGGGGGATATGACAGACAGTTACCTACAGCAGCGTGTTATCATAACAAACAGAAAAGCTGCCTTTGACTGACAGATAGCTGTCGTTGACAGCTAGATAACTGCCGGTGAATCACAGATAGCTGCTGCTAACAGAAAATATCTGACTTTGTCAGTCTTAAAGCTACCGCTGTCAGACATATATCTCGTGATGACTGACAGTCATCTACGGTTGACCGACAGATAGCTGCCGTTGACAAACAAATATCTGCCATTGACAGACATATACGTAGCTGTCACTGACTGACAGACAGATGCCGATAGCTGTCAGTGACAGATTGATAGTTATAATTGACAAACAGTAAGCTACAGTTTGCTGACAGATAGTTACCGTTGACTGACAGAAAGCTGCCTTTGACAGACAGAATTCTACCTTAGACAGACAGATATAGCTGCCAATAACGGACAGACAGCTGTCGATAACAGACATAGAGTTGACGATGATAGACAGATAGCTGTCGTTGACGAACAGACAGCTGCCGATAACAGACATCAAGATGACAATGACTAAAATATAGGTGTCGATGGCAGAGATAAAGCTTCCGGTGACAGGCGTGTTGCTTCCGATGACGGACAGACAACTGTCGATAGAAGATTACAGACAGATGGCGATAGTATAACAAATAGCTTCTTTGACTGACAGTCAGCTGCCAGTTGCCACAGGCCTAATTAGTTCTAACTTCAAACCTCAGGAAATAATACATATTTTTATGCCCACACCGCCCCTTTACAGAAGAGGGTTCATATTGTTTTGCACATGTCGGTCAATCGGTCCATTCGCCCGTCTGTAGACCAACGCTTGTCTGATTGATAACATGAGCATGTCTCAACCTTAAGTCCTCAAACTCGTTGGTAAGAAGGTTAGGCATGACCAGTAGATGACTCATATTGATATAAAGGTCATCCTGTGAAACACCGGGGTCATCATGACATTGAGTACAATGTAGTGACTGTTCAATAATTTAAGAACGCCTTGACCTATGGTCCTCCGCAGGGAGGTTGGCATGTTTTAAGATTGTCAGATCAACTGTCAAGGTCACAGTGACTTTGAACACAAAATGTTTTTATCTGATTGATAACTTCAAAACGGCTTGACCTGTGATCTCAAACTCGTCAGAGTGGTTAGGCATGGCCCCTAAATGAACCCTATTAATCAGATAGAATGTTGAGGGCGCTATGCAAATATATGGATTAGTCAGTCAGCCTGAAGTAAGATATGGACCGAAGCGAAGCATGGCGCCCGAAACATCATGTTTTATCTGTTATAGTATACCGAATATTAGACAAGCAAATTTTAATTAAAAATCTCTCAGACACACGAAATTCTTTTAGAGTTTCCGCGTAAAGGAGCATTCGTCACAACTCGGCCGATTCCGTAACATTCCGTAACTCCATCAAAGAAACAGAGCACTCGGCACTCCTCGGTCGATTCCGGTATCAAAAGTGACCGGTCACTATTGAAATCCGCGGGCACTATTGAAAATAAACGCCCGGAGCACGTCGCATACTGTAAAGAGGAAACTATGTAAATGAGGTATACTACCGGTGTCTATAGCCCGTGATCATCTTGAACAAACAAAGCTTGTGCATGTAAGAAAAAAATGCATAGTCCTAAAAACTTTCAACTCGACAGGAAGGTTGAAAAGCAATGTAGATGACCTTCGTTGATTTAAGGTCATCAGGTCAAAGGTTAGGATCAGTGACCTTGAATTTAAAAACATACCAGATTATTACTAGAGAATGCATAGTCCAAATGTTCTAAACCTCTGCAGGGAGTTTGGACATGACCAATAGATGACCGCTGTTGATTTTCACGTTATCAGACCAAAAATCACGACCAAAGTGACCTTGCTAACAAAAACAAAACATTTCAGATAAAAAAAACACAGAGAATGCCTGGGCATTCTTGGCCATGTTTATTTTATTCTATTAACAACATGTTTCTGCCAAAATGGCGCTCATAGGGGATACAGTTTTGCAAAGATCGCCCTGTTATAGACAATTCTCCGTTGACTTTTCCATGCCAAGTATGATATACGTATGTATATTATAGTTTATAGACC
>JAULCC010622878.1:0-10199 GCA_032358795.1 Nuttallia obscurata
CGGTGAAAATCGCATCGCTGGCTCATCGGAACCTCATCGGCCGGGCTATGTGACTGAGTCATTAACCATTACATTTTCCCAAAGCATGAGACTAAATCTGCGTGAGTCTACATATCTTCCCAAGGTATGAGACTTAATCTGCATGAGCCTAAAAGTTTTCCCAAGGCATATTATTAAATCTGCGTATGCCTACAAGTTTTTCCAAGGCATGAGACTTAAACTGCGAGAGACTACATTCCTTTCCAAGGTATGAGACTAAATCTGCATGAGTCTACAAATTTTTTCAAGGTATGAGAGTAAATCTGCATGAGCCTACAAATTTTCCCGAGGCATGGGACTACAAGGTGTCCCTTTATATAATGAAGATAAAAACTGCATAAAAATGACTATATCAGCCAAAGCTACGTCTTTACCAACCTTGTTAACATCATGATTCCTTTGAATTTAGTATGATGATATTATATATGTTTAAAGTTACACAATCAAAGAGGGGCCAGTTGACGATAACGCCACTTTAAATATTATAATTATGAAAATAGAACGGACATTGTTTTGTTTTACATAGGCCTTGAAATAACATATGCTAATAACAGATCACGACACATTTGCGTACTTACAACTACATTTATAAAATTATGGTAAAATATATTTCGCGTGTTTGACACGAAATTATCTATTTACATCCTCGAACTTTTCCTTTAAATCATCACATGATGTTTACATGACCATATAATGGTTGATTCATATATTCTGCCCCAATGTTAACTAGTAATTTAGGTATAATCCGACGGGCCGGAAGCTTACATATTACCTAACATAACTTAGCTAGCCCATCTGTATCCATAGCGACATTGGGACTCCACGACGTGACAATCTTAGTCTCCATCATGATCCATTACTAAACCAAGCATCAAGATGTTTAGTTAAGTTAGGCGCGTAATATGCTATTAAATGGTGTTCGTGTAATTAAATGACCGTTTACGGGTATCAGTAGATAAAACCACATCAGCTTTAAAATTCAGCGTGTAAATAAACATAACATAATTATATCGATATGTTTATTATATAGGTAACTGTACCAATAACAACACACACATGAAGTCAATCCTTTCAATATCCGTAAATAAATCACGATATGAACCTCATCGAACTGCCTAATCCCTTCCACTTTAAAAAATGAACTCTCCCATACTGTCGCTTAAGTGTAAGTACATTTCTCAAGAAAAGGGATCGTTGTTAATAGCATTGAGGACGAGCAAATTCATGTTGATATTAAGTTTTATCATCAGATAGTTGTATGTGTGTTTCGGATATGTGTCTACATTGGTTACAAATGTTTTATTACCGCAGTTTTGTCAGTGTAGATTATACCTATATATCATGGGTTTTATGATCTATCTGTCTGATCGTATATGTAGATCTAGTCTAGACCTATAAATCTATTAAATACCTTACCTTTGGGACTCGGAAATTAATTCTCACGAACATTTCTGCTAACTTACAAAAGAGGACCAAGTCACACAAAATTTCCCCGATCCCCAAGATATTATCACTATTTAGGTCACCACGGTAAGGTTACATAATCTAGATCTACATCTAGCTATGGACGTCTGCGACGAGAATTTTAGATTTGTACTGAAAATACCTATGGAGATCGCTTTAATAGTTTCGTGAATATAATGCAGATTAAAAGCAATAGCATAAGTGGGAAAGCGAGTCTGGACAATGTTTGTCATAAACAAATCAGGATGCCGAACACGTAAACTTCGCAACCATTTCGCTCTCGAGTACGCCCGTCCTATGTCACGAGGTACTGTGTAAAGGGAAGTAACCTTGTTATGGCAACACGTTTGGCGGCACGTTCCCGCTGAATAATTATGGCCCGTTTAGTGTTACCAATGATAATTCGGTGTTAATTTAATGTTTTCTGGAAAATTTAAGTTGTAATGTATGATTAAGCAAAAACCAGTTAATGTCTCTGCAAAGGTTAACAATATAAACGTGAAACAATTTCACTAACACAGTAGATTTGGGAGGGAAAATAAACAAAAAGAGTTGTCTTTCTTTGAAATATTTAAGGGGGTGAAAACCCTATTCTCAAAGATTCAAACTGATTTTCTGCAAATATATTCAAATTAATCACTGAATTGAGATTTATGTTGAAATAAGCAATTTTTATACTTATATGTAATAAAAAATTCTAAAAACAACAAATCAGGTTTTAATTAACGTCCTAGAAACCGAATCTGGGATGGACCATGCCCTTTCAGTAAAAATAAAACAAAATATCTATAGATCTATCTAAATAATTCACTTCTTGTGTGTCTGTAATTTTATCTTTTGATTCAGAATAGTTTTGATCCCACACGTTGATATCAATTATTTCCTTTATCATAAATCATGCATGATATGTATGTGTCAAAAGACACTATCCTTCATTTGAAATAGTAGCGCAAAATAGATCTTCGTGATCCTTTGTCCACCTATCGTCCATTACTATCTAACCCTTTGCAGGGATCTAGCAGACTACGTAAAAGTTCAATATATCAAAAATCAGATCATTAAATAATGTATAAACAATGCATCTTCAACGAACTTTTGATATCACGAAATGAGCAGATTGCTCTAAGTATAACATCGTCAATTATAACCAGCATTTCACGTCATTCCACGTATACCAGTTGAACTGTTGAGCTCCTTACACGACAAATATTATTCATTAAATGATACCCAAACGAAGTAGAATAAGTTTCAATTCAGCAAATAAAATCAAGTCGATAATACATGTTTATGATATAGACCGAACGCATTTAGTAATATAATCAGAGCAATACCGTGTCCAGACTATGCTCTCCAAGTCATAGGAACAAAACTAAGACATTTTTTCGATCTCTGTAGGAACAATGTATACATTACATGGACACTCGTAGTTATAAGAGAAACCCATAGCATTAAAGGTGTCAGATAATTATTTAATATGTTGATCTGGCGAAAGTGGCGTAATCGATATAATATTTCAAGTTTTAATTCACAGCAAGAAATACTTTTTTTTTTATTTATTTATTTATTTATTTATTTATTTTTTTTTTGCTCTTCTGTTTCAATTCATTTCTTTTGTGTAATGATCTTGTGCCTTTCTGAAATGAAAATATGTGTAATCTAAATTTAATTAGTTAAGTTTAAACTAATTCCCTTTAACTCGATGATGTTGGCCTGTGGCTTGTAGAAACACGCCCGATTCCATTTTCTTTGCAGAGATAGCATTTGGCGTCTGATGAATGTCAGGAGAGAGGCCCGCTTTAGAAGAACCGAAGATATGATCACATATCTTGTTCTGATAATGATTTCATTGTTAGTGACATTGTATTTCGTGTAATGCCTGTAATTTGTTGTGAATACATCTAATATGATAGGCTTCATTTGCGTCTCCTGTATGGTGTGTATTGTCTAAACTTCACTGTCGTAGAGAACAGTGCTTATAACACAAGGCATGCAAAACACCACCTTTAAGTTGGTTTTCCATGACAAGTTTCTGTTCGTCCAAACTTTTTTGGTGAATTTGGACTTTATAGAAGTGCACTCCTGTCACGACTTGGTTAAAGCTTAACAAGACTGATTGTTATTATGAGAAACTTCCTGAAGGTGTCTGAAGCTGCTGGTCAACAACCTATATCATTCTTGGAAAAACTTTGACATAGATAGGAAGCAACTTGGAATATAATATGTGTACATGCGCATGAACGTACATTTATTCTCTGTATATGCTTAATTGCTTATAGTACCTTATAGTATAACATATGATTTCCCAAAGATAGTCTTCCATAACAAGTTTCAGGGCCGTCGATAGTCGAGATTTCCATTGGAAGCCCGACCAGAAGGGGGTTTGGGGGGGGTTCTCCCCCATAATTTTTTTACAAAAATCCAAATGGTGCGTTTTCTTGCATTCTAGAGTAAATAGAATAAACAATATTAGGTACCAAACTTGTAATAAAGGCAAGATAGTTAATTAAAATAACTAAATAGCCCTTTTTCTTCTCAAATTTATATCATGATCACTAGATCTATTTAAACAAAAATGCAATTCGCCTGTCCTGTTTTGTTGCAAAAATGTCAATCAATATTTCTACGTTGACATCCTCGTTTTTGAATGCATGTATGAGTGCAAGGGATGATAACCTATTTGAGGTTATAGTAGATCTTAAATACGCCTTGACTCTTCTCAAAACACTGAAGGATCACTCCGCAGTGGCCATAGACACTGTCATCGTCAACAGAATACAAACGCAAACATGAATGTTGGGATAAAGGATTCAGTTCGACGATCCCAGTGTCTCTGAAAGAGTTGTGGGTTTTGTGATGTCTTGAATGGACCATGTTGCTTTCCAGTGACAACCCCAAGGAAATCCTTTAATGTAGCCTCGGTTATCTTTGACTTGTTCTGGTACGGACCGGCACGCATTTCAGTAACTCCTTACAGGTTCGGTATGGTACTGTGGTTTACTTAGGTTTAGGTTTTACATGTGGTTTCAATCACGTGTTCATGTCCTCCTAATTGGAACTAGTCGTTCCACAACACGGCCTACCATAACAGTGTCGCTCCATACTCGAGAGTATAAAATTGACTCAACTTCGCACGTAGTATATTTGTTTTGCTCTAGTATCATGTTCCCAATATATTTAACTTATTTCTTAGTTGATAAAACGTACACAAACATGATTTTTTATACAAAAATATCATAAACTACACGAGGGCGGGTGAGCATCTATATAGTTACCATCCAATGCCTTTAAACTGCATATTCCAACATAAATGCATAAACACATGGGGAAGCCAGTTGAGGTTTTCTTGGGCAAAACTCATAGGCTTGGGTGTGTTTCTAAAAATAATAGCAATTTGTTGGCCGGTCCAAAACTTTTACTAGCGGATAATTGAGTTCCCAAGGTGTCTGATGTCCAAATGCTGATACATATGTGATTATCAAAGTCGTGTTGATCGTCAGACGTTCAAGAAAGCGGTAAATAAAACTGATCTCGTATGGAAACAATATATATGCCTTGTATATGCACTGTTAATGACCTCTCGATTGGAAAAATGTTTTACTTTGATATTACAACTAAATCAGTCGTTCGAGTATCTGGTGCCTGCTGAAATTGTCATAATAACTAAAGTACTCTTTTTCAGCAACCGTCGAAACCTGAATAGAATTTTGTGTTTGTACTTGTAAAAAAACTTTTATTCATTTTGAAACAGGTGATGATGTAAGAATAGAGGCCAAGAAAAAGATACAGTTTCTCTTATTCTTAACTGCTTAAGTATTACTTTGTCGTAACAGGTGTTGTTTCAATCGGAACACCTCGGCTATGTATTCCGAGCTTGTCGGAGACGGCCGAGTAATTACGATTCGCGTTGTTTGTTAAACCGTTCCGTCGTAAGTCGAATCAGATATTGTTCAAAGCATTGATGCAGGACAGTGTCTTAATCAATAGTCAATAGCATTAATAGATAATGCAAGTTTGCGATACAGACGAGCATGAATCATATCAAGTTATATCGTACAATAACAAATCGGTCAGTGTACAACATCAACATAATGACAGTAAATATTCTATTTGTATGCATGTATTTTCGATGCATATCATTGTGAAAGAGCAGTGATGTATAATGGTGATTCAAATGTGTCGCTCACTGATAAGATATTGAATTATGCTTTAACGTGTTGAAGGAATTTTAAGCACTTATTCTGCATATGCTTATGTCTGGTACTGCCCGTAATATCCAGACTTGTAATGTCCTGCACTTTTGAGCTCACCTGAGCCAGAGGCTGACCGGTCTTCATTCGCGTACGTCAGTCCGTCCGTCGTCCGTCCACATTTGTTTAAAACGGCATGTCCTCCTAAACAGCTCGGACAATTTTACAAAACTTTACAGGGATGTTCTTTAGGTGGTCCCCTTTCAAAGCTGTTCAAAGAATTCCATTCCATGAAGAATTCTGGTTGCCATTGCAACGGAGGTGATTTCGCATAAGTGTTCCTTGGGTGACCATCAAATATTGTTCAAATTATTTTGATCAGTAAGAAAAGGCTCCAGGGGGAGGGTCAGTTTTCCTTATGAATATGTAGTGAAAACTTAAAAGATCTTCTCCTGCAAAACTAGTGGCCAGATTTGAAAATGATTTTGCATAAGTGTTCCTTGGTGACTCTCAACAAAGATTGCTCAAATTATTTTGTTCAGTAAAATAAATATGGCCTCAAGGGGAATGAGGAGTCAGTTTCCACACATGTATATAGAGAAATCATAAATGCTAGAGTTAATATGTTAGCATTAATATATTTAGATGGGGAAACTTTTCCCTGTTGTTTATTAAAAATGGCTGCCATCTTCAAGTGGGCGTCTCCAGGGCTATCATGGCCCTCTTGTTGGGTAAAACTGACTGAACTTCCTTAACTAGCTTCTTCAAGGCATAACATATTTGGTTCGTCATGCAGGCCTAGATTAACCAGTTTTCGCACTCTTGACGTTCGCTACTAGTCTATTTCACTCATAACAATTTCTAACAAATACTTTTTAAACAGAAACAACTGGTCTCTACATTGTCCAAGGCACCAAAACTTCTTTAAATTACAGAGAGTTGTTATTCCTGAAATGATGTACATAATGTTGAACTCATTATCAGAATATATCATGCCGATGCAACGTCGCGCCAGTACTTTATTAAGACACAGTGTGTTGATCAGTTTAATATTGACTAAGTTCTACATGTAATCGCCCGTTTGGGAGATAGTAGAACGGTTGTCTTCAGTGCGTAAGGTCGTGGGTGATGGCCGGTCATTTTACCCTCTCGCCGACAAACCAGTTGTAATGCTAACCCTTAATCCTGAGCGTCAAAGAGGGAAGCCATTACTACCACTTTTAAAGTATTTGGTATGACCCGGCCGGGGATCGCGGTCTCCCGCACCGAAAGCGGATGCTCTACCACTTGAGCTAACCGTGCGGTCTAGTCACGTCACTTGATGTACAATTACTTTATAGATAAGCAATGTCTGCATTCTTACTTTAAAGTTTTTATTCGATATTCAAATGTTCGCCAGATTACTGCAGTCACCAGCTATGGCCCTTTGCTTTCAAATACTTGACAAAATTTGCAAATGCTGACTCTTTGTCTTCACTACACTTCATCGCAAATTGAATGAGCACGACCTCGGCCAAGTTCTACTAACCAGTCAGATTGCCTCATTTTTTCTGAAAATAACAACAACATCAATTCCAAGCCAAATATCACTTGAAGTCTTACGGTCATCTCTATGAAAACAAACCCCGCTTCACCCAAACTGCAATCTCACTCCACAAAACCAAATGACATCGGTTGCAACAAAGTCATTTTCTTTCAACTTGTTTTTGACGACCGACTCATCAGTTCAATCAAACCTTTGATCTGAAATGCGTGTAAAAATGACAAAATTAGATTTAGCAACAAACAGTTTCGCATCAAGGCACTGTCTTCTGACATATAAGAAATAATAAGACAGTTTCGGACAAAGAAATGTCCAATAATAGTATCAGGATGATCAATATGCGGATTGGAAACTTGTATGCCTATGTATGTGTTTTAGACACTGAGAATTGAATAATACCATACTTTGCGTTGTGACCAGGCTTGGGATTCCCCTACTTGTTCTTAGACTTGAAACTCAAGAATAATCTCTAACATTAGTATTGGCTTTTAATTGTAAATTCTTGATATCAATAAATCGATGTAAAACAATTATAATGTACTTTTTTATAACAAGAAATCAAACTACGATACTAAAGTTGAATTCTAATGACTGATCCCTTTCTATATATATGAATATATCAGAGACATATTTATCACATGACGTTGCGCGTATTTCCGGTGTAATGTAATCATCACGTATTTTCTTATACAAACGACACGTTACTTATAAGAACCGATTTACCCGACCTATAGATTCATCCGCGGCATAGTTTACAGAATAAAACTAAACGTTGCCTTAAAATCAAAATTTAGTTTTTTGTCGCTGAATATATGGACTTAGATCTATATGAAAAATCAAATTCTTGATGTTTATTGTTTTGGAAAAAATTACGAAAACTACTTGATTTGTAAGTTTGAATGATGTGTTTAATGGAAATATTACAGAAAAATATGATAGCTTTGGGTCAGTTATTGTAGAAAAACAGCTTAACTGATCGGAAACTGGTTCTACGGGGATATATAAAAAAAACAATCAGCAACAAATAGTGGAATAGCACTTATTAAGGTTATACAAACTATTTTCCAAGTAAGATGGAATACATATTCAGCCCTCAAAACTAAAAACTGGTAAAAGACGTAAGACTACTTACAATGATGAATTTGTTGATTATATAAGGTCAAGTATAGGCCGAGAGAAATTGAAGGTACTGTAATTTACAGCGCCTATTAAATAAGTGTGTCCACAATGTTAGGCTTTGGTATGGTCTAAACTACTATTTTATACTCGTAAGAAATGTATAGACTTGAATTCGTTCGGGAACATAGGTTATTTTAATTCAAAAATACTTCCTGTTGTCAATTTATGTAGATCTTCTGCGATAAATTTTCACCCCTTAACGTTGACTATAGTTATGACCTAGTTTTGATATGTATCTGATTTGAAGTAATCAGGTTACTATAGCGTTATTCGTTTCCTACGTTTATTTCTTCTGAACGGTTTATTGAAATTGGATATATTTCTATCGTGCTATACATGAAAACATTATAGTTATATCATTTGAAGAAGATGCACTTCGCTCGAAGTGAGACTGCTGTGCTATTTTTATTTGCATGATCATGTGACACTCCACGTGTCCAAGGAGAAAATACCCACACTCCTTAGCGAAAATATGCATTTAGGCAAAATGGCGGATTCTTTGTAAGTCAAATAATAGATAGTTTTTGAGCTTGTTTTAGTACACATAATATCTCCCTTTCCTTGCGATCTTATAAATTCGTTTGTTAAGATGTTAGCTTTTCATCTGAATGTGTTATTTTTACAACTTATACGTTATGAAAAGATTTGTTCACCTCCGTATGAGTAAGGGTCGATACGGCGTTTACTATGCTATGGGTTCTTCACGAGGCTTGAGCACGCTTGTGATAAATTGTAAATACACATAGTGTTTTGGTAAATTGCACTGTTATTGTATATGCTTATGCGGAGCGGGTGTTTTTCTCTAACATGTCTGTATTTAAAGGGATATTGCATTTACTTTTCATGGATAAATTGAAGTTAAAACTTTCATAACATGCGCGA
This sequence comes from Nuttallia obscurata, assembly GCA_032358795.1. Lineage (NCBI taxonomy): Eukaryota > Metazoa > Mollusca > Bivalvia > Cardiida > Psammobiidae > Nuttallia > Nuttallia obscurata. Next base: position 9,295 of record JAULCC010622878.1, read on the forward strand.
TCTCTCAGATACGGAAGACAGGCGGGTTTCCTGCAAACGGTTAGAACTGACTAGTTACGGACGGAAGTTTTAACCATCCAGAACGCCATATTCTATGATTATTACTTAATCAAGCTGTGTCAAAAGTAAACACAGAGATACTAGTATATTGACTGAAGTTTAAATATATCATAGTAGCCCCTATTCACGGATAGGAAACAGTTTAACTTTGGTTAGATAATCCGATTTGTTGACTAAATTACATGCCAGGGGGGCTGGGCGGAGGTCATTTAAAACCCCATCATATATCAACTTGGTGTGCTGGAACATCAGAAAATTGCACTTAATTATTATCATACAAGTTTTATCTGACTGTTTATTAGCTTTTTAGCTATTCAATAATAGTCTGCAAATTAGTGGTAGATCTAGTAGATCTGTAAATTAGTAATATGTGATGTTAGTTAATTTACATCACATTTTGTAATTAGTCTAGAGCTACAAACCTGCAAATATTTTAAATAATAGAGATCATATTTTCATACGTTTCTGGATATTCTGCTGTAAATATTGAAGGAAAACACTTCCAATAAATCTGACAAACACATTATCAGCACCATAGACTAACTACAAGCGTTAACTTATAAAAAAATATAGATTTAAATTGAAAAACTCCTATTAAAGGCTTTATTTAACAGCAGATTTGATGCAAAGGTTTTCTGTTCTTAGTCGGGAATTGGAATTTGATACATTGCATTAAGTAGACTGCAATAATTCCACAAAGATTTTCAAAGAAATGAATGTTTTATCCCTGGCATGTCACAATGTACCAAAAATGTGTGCAATAATAATAATAATTGTGTGTACAGCAGTTTTTCTGTATTCATCAAAAAGTGATAATTTCATTTCTTAAAAAATATTTATGTGAT
>JAULCC010622889.1:0-14647 GCA_032358795.1 Nuttallia obscurata
GATCATTTATGGGAAGTTTTGTTAAAATTGGCCAAGTAGTTTCAGAGGAGAAGATGTTTGAAGAAATTGTTGACGAACGGACGGACAGCCCCCTATCACAATAGCTCACCATTGAGCACTTTGTGCTCAGGTGAGCTAAAAAATGTCATACCAAAAAGAAATTAAGGAAGCTTGTATGTTTGTGATGGCAAGATGTATATATTTCAAAACTGTCCTGTAACCAAGAAGAGGTCAGCTAGTTCCATTCTTATACTGGACAATTGTTCTTAATATGGCAGCTGGATAAAGTGGAATTCTTAAATGATATTTCCAACGTTTCATAAGTCAGATGCCTGTAACTGCATTCAAGACTGTCCTCTACCAATACACACGGTATGAGCCAAGAAGATTATTCAACTGTTTGTCAATAGATCCTTCTCAATAACTTCTTACAGCTAATAGCATTAAAATACATGTTGCTCAGCTTGTACTAATGATTGGCAGTTTAAATCTTTTGTCAACAATCATGCATAAATAATGTTACTAGCTTATCTGAAATTTCATCTAGTTTATCTGATAACCATGTTAATCATTATAACTATCTTGGTTTTCTGTAGTTTGTCTACTCAGTGAAATAGCTTATCAGTCTCCTATTGGTTAAAGTGCAAATTTTAATACAAGTAAAAACAATCATTTGATTACAAGTCATATCACAAGGTGAGAGGAAGCCTTCCAGCTGGCTCGCGGTAGGTCGGTGGTTCTACCCAGGTGTGCTTTGTGCCTGAATTAGTGTACAAAGTTCCCCCTTGGGTCTTCTTCCACCTGTAATGAGCTGGACGTCAAAATATGACTGAAATACTGTTAAAGGGATGTTAAATTCCAAAACAAACAAAATCTTAGCTAGAACTGAAAGCTAGCGAATACCCCCCACCCACTCCCTGAACCAATTTCAGTTTACCCCACCCACTAAATACCAAGGGAATAAATAACACAGGTGCACAAAATCTTACGTACAACGGTTCACATCATGGTCATTGATATCTGAAGTTTTAATTTTTATTTGTAAAAAATGACAAAAAGCAGACATATTTTGGGCCAAGCCAATATTGCCTATATTAAGGGGCCATAACTCCAGACACAATCATGTGATCCCCACCAAAATTACAGAGACAATGATTCACACCATGGCCATAAATATATGAAAAAGTTCATTGGTAAAATGTCCAAGAAGTAGGCCTGACGATGCTACTTTTGCCCTTTTTTAACTTATCAAGGGATCATAATTCAAGTCAGGATGGTGCGACTCTCAATAAAATCATAGAGACAGAGGTTGTCATCATGGCAATTAAAAATAGAGAGTTTAAAAAGACTCATTGAAAAATGACAAAGATGAATTCTGGACAAAATTAATTTTGCCTTTTTTTTTTTATCAAAAAGGGGCCATAACTCCAGTCAGGATCATGCGACTCCCATCAAATCTACAGAGGCAAAAGTTAACATCATGATCATCAATATCTGAAAGATTAAATAAGATTCCTTGAAAAATAAAAAAATGAATCCTAGACAAAAGGCAGAGACAACCCGATTCTAGTATAACATGTTTTGACTTTGGTGGACATACATGTATAGCACATTGCCAATGTTCTTGCCCCTCGAAAATAGACAAAAACACATGTCCATCTGCCCTTAAGAGAGGGATTATTCAAGTTGCAAGCTGTTTCACTTTAACGTGCAAGTTTTTAGAGATTTAAAAGTTGCATACAAATTAATTCTTAATGGTTCGGAGAGGTTACTAAACAAATTTTGTTGCATATGATCATTGTGCACAGTGTAAAGACTCCAAGAAATTGTCTACATCGACTCGGACTGTGCCAACACATTTCAGAAAATGTAGCTACAGCACTAGCCATACAATCATCGGCAACTATGGAACTTTCCTTATACTTCATATGCAGAGGAAAAAAAGAACTTTCTTCCTATGTACTATGGGACAACTGGCTGAGACAATCTCATTTCCCAAATAATGCAGCGAGATAATTTTCTTCCATTGAATTTGTTTAAGATTTAAAAATTAAATCTTCACATCAGTGATCAAATAGCAGCCATTGTTACTAAATTCTAATGTATAAACTTGCATACATGAATTTTGAAATCACACATGGAGGCCACCATTATAACAGGCAGTTCACTTTAAAGACATAGAACACAGAACAATTTCTGGCTGGATTTACACATTTGTTTCCCTGCTTAACCAATGAAACTGCCTGATTAATTATTCATGGCTACGAGATTTTCCCAGACAACTGGCCTACAATACACACTGAAGGTCTGAAGCAGAAGTTGTATCAAATGATGTACCTATACCAATGCTTGTGTCTTTTATCAAATTTTGGAGAGTTGAAATTCCATTTCTACTCCATCTTTTCCTTTCATAGATCAGTCCATATCATATTTTTACAGAAATTTTACTACACAATATTACAACATGTATTTGTTTGCAAACTCTCTGGTACTTTTATGAAGATTTCCATCAAACAAATAGCTAATAAGAACCAACTAGCTTTGAACATCTTAAACTATGAATGGCACAGATAAGCAAGGCTTTCTTAACAGTTTTTTTCCTTTATTCCAGTAGTGCTACACAGAAACATATAATTTACAATCTGCGACCACGGCGACCACCCTTCCTCCTGGTGCTGTCTGATGGGATTGGGGTGACATCCTCTGTAAAACACAGAAATATATTCCTCATTAAACACTGATTACCATCAAAATTACTTTTAACTTAATCTAGTTTAATACCATAAGTGGAAAGATCAATTTTACTAAAAAGGACACTAGATTTCAAATTTATTACAGGTTGGTAAACATTACATATGGATAACAAAATTTTGAATTAAACAAAAATAGACTGCAGTACAACAAACCATTCATTGACCACTGGTAAAAAGTTCAGAGATTCATAGTGAGACAATGCTGTTTTATAAAACTTGAAACAACTGACAACACAAAACAAGAGACTTATGTTGGCCAAAATCACACTACTGCTCAATTAATGTGATTATGCATGATTTTCAACCTGATGCTCCATGTAACATTACGCAGTAATTTCAGCCCTCTGAAAGTGTAAGTGGGAGGGGCATAAAAATTATTTGTAACAAAGTCATAAGGTGATCAAAGGAAAACAATGATGTCTGCTGAACAAGGACTTTATAATTACAGTCTCAGAACAAAAAAAATCAGTCTCTTCTAGTTTTAGTCAAAACTTATTTAAGCTTGGTATGTTGAAAGCCTATAGCTTTAAGAAAAGGTTTGGAAACGGTTTCCTTGCAAGAGTTGGTGTCCAAGGAATGTCATAAAAACCACAAATCGGGGTTCAAACCTGGAGTCAGGCACAAAGTGCACACCAAATCCACTAAACAATATCATCATCTATGACATCTATACTATTTAATCAACAAACAGATTTTTTATCTGATTTGCCAACCATACAGTGTATTGTCTGACAAAAGTAACATTAAGAGTACATATTGAATTGTTTAGTTTTCTTCCAGATATGTACAAAATCCAGTAGTTTGGCCAAAATTTAGAAGTTTGAATATATATTATTGTCAAAGGTATGGGTTGGTTCAATTCTGTTAACATCATCCTACATTGTGTGAAAGGCGAAATAAATCAGTTCCGTACTTGCTTCCGATACCCTATTTAAAGAGTTTGCCACGGGTTCAAGATTTGATTCTGATGTTTCTGTTTCATTTTTAATTTGGAACAGCAGCATATATCAAGCATGCAGTGGTATTTTGAAAAATAATTTTGTTCCATAGATAGTTAGTATAAAACATAGTCAAAGAAAGACTCCCTGTTCAGACATGTGAGACAACTTAAGAATTTCAGCTCAATTCAGTGTTGTTGTTTATTTGATTCCAAATAATTTTCAAGTGTTATTTGGTAAATTTATAGACATTATTTTGTTGCAAGGATTGTAGAATTGTCTACTATCTCAAGAGTTTTGTAAATTGAGTCATCCCCGCAAGCACAGGTCCTTTTCTAGTTATAACTTTAAACTATTGCTTTATATAAAATTTATACACCACTATATTGGAAAACACATGTAAATCCTTACCAATTCGTCCGATTTTCATGCCAGATCTGGCCAAGGCTCTCAGTGCTGACTGGGCTCCTGGTCCTGGAGTCTTGGTCCTGTAATAGACAACATCATCAATGAAAACAGACTTTCATATGGTTAAAAGTTCAAACGGTTTATTACCATCTAACCTTTAATCAGACATCACCATATTTTGCAATATGCTTCAGGTACTGAGAACTATTACCAAAACTAAAATATGAAACAAAAGTGAAAACCATAATGTGGTAAACCCATGTGACTTTTGACGTCATTTTAGCTACCACGCCAAGCAAATAGTATCTCTTGGTTCAGTTTTTCAAAAGATTGTGCTTCTATTTATGCCGTCACTGTGTTGACATCTAGCCTATGCTAGGCGGAAAACAGTCTTCTTTACAAAAACTGTAATTCTTCATTCACCAATGAAGCCACTTGGTCCTCAAAACTAGGTAAATGAGGACTTGGGGAGCTAATGCGACAAGGGTTAATATTGCACATTTGCCTGGCTTTGGTTGAAATTGGCTATACTGGGTATATAACTACTATAATCTATGTAATAAATACTGTTTTCTTATTCACATAGGCTAAATTTCAACACAATAAATGTAAACTTAAAATACTTTCAGCCTTTTTAAAAGTTTGAATCAATGCTTGCAAGGTAGCTGAAATTATGTCAAAAGTTATGTGGGTGTACCACACTGATTATACACTATGCTATCAGTAGAATTTTTTGTTTACTTCTAAACTTCAAAGATAATGCAGAGTCCCCAACCCCAACACTATTTTTTATTTGCTCTGTATTCTGAAGCTATTGATCTTTGTTACTCAGAACATTGTAATGACATTACAAAAGAGAGCAGTGTTAGTTACTTGTGCTTATCTCAGAAATAGCCATGTAAACCAATAGGAAGGAGCATTAATTTATACAGAATTTTGCAACTTATTGAAGACAGAAATCTTATTCTACTGTACCTTCCGAAGTTGATTCAGAATAGTTTTCAAGTTTGCCAATTGGAAACTATAATCATACCAAACTTCCCTTTTGCTCAGGATTATACTACTTCAAGTATAAAGGAGCAAGTGTCAGCTCTTCAAGTTTCAGTTCTGATTGGTCAAAATCAGATCAAAGACTATACAAGGCAAGATATTGCTTCTATTTTGCTCGTGTAATATTCTTCAAAATTAAAATGTATGTCTACCCTATTTTTTAAGCTGTAAAATTGGAAATAAGGCTTAGCTTCAATATTTTGTTACCTGTTTCCACCTGTAGCCCTCAGTTTAATATGAAGAGCTGTAATGCCAAGAACTTTACATCTCTCAGCGACATCCTGGGCAGCCAACATAGCAGCATAAGGAGATGCTTCATCTCTGTCGGCCTTCACCTTCATACCACCAGTCACTCTAGCAATAGTTTCCCTGTAACAAAACACATTCTTTTGTTTTACAGATATGCATATGTATAAAAATACGAGTAAATTCTCATGCTCACACCTTTTTAAGATAAATAAAGAAACTTATACACCAGAAAGTTTATCTAAGAAAAGCTGACCAGTTTTTTTTTATGAAGAAAGAAGGCAATCATAAAGGGCCTCAATTTACTGGTCTTTACATTATAACAGAGATATAAGACAAAAGTAAATGAATTGTAAGCAAATACAAAACCAGATCATTAATTAAGTAAACAAAAATTTATTTTCTACAAATTCTATTCCTTGGGACAGATTACAAATAGGAAATGCCATCTTGCAAGTCAAAAAAGAATAATGCCAACAATAAGACCTCATTATAAAAAAACTTTGAAATCATCAGAGATAAAGTGAACTTAAAAGTCCACAATGACTACAAAGTAGCAGAAGAATTTATCAAAAAGATCTGTGAATATTGGTTGCTCTCGCTCTCTCTGTTATGATATAATTCAGCCCTTTATCATAATACTTTATACATAATCATACTTTACCATTTAAAAGCTTAATGAAATGAATTTCAATCAGTGGGTCTAAACTGACATTCAGGTCATATGGCCACTTTTCATGCATTTCATGATAAAGTAAGACCACAGGAGCTGCGAAGACCCCGGGTGGAACTACTGACTGACCTTCCACATACCAGCTGGAAAGCTTTCTTTAGTTTGTAGAAGGATTTAGTAACTAATATGTGTTTTCCTATTCATTCCTTATTTTATTCATGTATTTATTATTATGTTTGTTTATTTGATTTACTTGTTTATTTGATGTACATCACAAATTCACTTCTGTCATCTAGGGCTAATGGACATCCCAAAGAGAGGGAACCAGATACAGAGAACTCTCTAGTTCTTTTGCGTGCCCTGTATATAGCACTGGTACACAGGAGAAATAACCCATGCCAGTCACTTTATTGTAAAAACGATGAACCAGTTGAAATGCTAACCTTTAGATCAGAGTGCCAGAGAGGAAAAGCCATTACTACCAGTTAAAAGTCTTTGGTTATACTTGGCTGGAGATCAAACCAAACGCTAACAAATATTACATGTACAAATTAAAAATTAAAAAAAAAATGTTCAAATGGAAATTGTAGCCAATATACATGGTTATTAACGATACTATTCATGTAATGCGCAAAGCAGTAACAGTTGTATGTCTGAAAATATCTTCAATTGCAAAGATTTTCAAAAATTAAAAATAAATAAATACTAATATTGACCCATTTTCAACTACTACTCCCATAATCACACTTTTTTTTTTACCTGTAAATAACTCATGTCAACCTCCTCTTCAACTTTAATAGAATACAAATCTTAAAACTAACTCAAAAATGAAGAAAATCTTATTTGGGCAAGCACATCTCATTCAATGACAGAAATAACAAATTGAACTCACTTTCCAGATAAGTCAGTGACATGTACAAATGTGTCATTGAAGCTGGCAAAAATGTGTGCAACACCAAACACATTCTCTCCTTCATTGACCTGTGGCCCCAAGGTCACCTGTTCTTCTTGCTTCTGAACTTTCCCCTTTCTAGGAGCCATTCTGAAAACAGAGCAATGGGTCAATAGGATGTTAAAATAAATGTTGGGTAAATCATGAGCTGTCAAGGACAGGTCTGCGAAAATTATCGATATCATAATGCAATATTAAAACAAATAAAACAAACTACCAGTAAAATTAAACTATCTTAACATTCAATATGTATCAACTGAATCATGGATCATTCGGTTTTGAAACCGTAAAATGCCAGTATTGTTTTAAGAAAAGACGTCTGCTCAGGTCGTAGTCTTACCCCATTTCAGTACTTGAGAATGCCCAACCTGTAAACAGCCCTTATGCAAGCTGAAGTGCTTTTTGGATTTAATATGGAAGTGTGTTTAGTGCTGTTGTAGCGGCAGATTAAAAACCTTTAGTTCTTTTTCAATATATATTCACATATAAATGGAAAACTTTGAAACCATCGTTAGTTCTCAACACTATAGCAATAGTTATCACAGACTTATATAAACTATCGGTAGAGCAATAAGAATCTGGAACTATTGCGCTGCAGCAGCAGTTTGATCTACACTCCTAGTTATAACCTTAGAATAAAGATTTAACCTAGTGTGACAAAGATTAACAAGTTAGAGAAAACGTTATATACACAATATGCTTAATAATACTATGTCCACCATTTGTGAATCAGATCTTATCATGTTTTATCAGATCATTTTATAATGTCTACCATTCATGACTATTTCTAATCTCTGTTTTCCTTTTGATCTAGTTTTAATAACAAACATTACTTTTCATATTTGATTTCATCTTTGAAATAATGTTATTATGTTTCTTATTCATCACTTGATGCCAAGTAAGTGATATCTAAAAGTTTACACAAGTAAATGAATTGCAGCCAACACTCATTTAGAAATCCAATTTTCTAAGTTTTGAAATTCTTGGATTTCATTTTATTAATGATGTCAGTGACATACTGCTAAAAATGGTCAAGTTCGTAATGAAACAATTGTCTGCCATATAAGGCAAACATTTAGTTTCCTGCAGCATCAGGCACACAATTTATACATGCACATCTCTTTTTAATCAAGGGATGGACTGACAACGCTATTGAAAGTCTCAAGTTCTATTGGTGATGGCAAACACATTTTCCAAAATAATCATGAATCTTAAACATCTATTCCAATGCATTTTACTTTGAGTACATGTAGGCCTACATCAAGAATTTCTTTGCAATTTAAAAGCAAAAGTACGAATGTCAAAACCCTGTAAACTACCACAGGGGGACCTCAGGATATTTCACTGTGTAAATTTTGGATGAGTGGTACAAAAGCATACCTTATTTAGATTTAAATGATGTCGTTTGCAAGTAAATAAATCAAAATCTTTCAAAGGAAAGAAAATATGAGGTCTTCCCATTTTAACGCGAAAACGAATGACATTTTACTATGAAGTTTTGAAGGTTCATATCAACAATAACCTTGGGTGTGTATAAGAAAATATACACTTAATTGTGCAGACAAAAGATATAATATTAGATTCGTACATTCAGTTTTTGTATAAACTATAAGATGAATCCCAATATACCCCGATGGAATTTTTACTATTTTACGGACCTGCTATGAAATAAGCGGATGTTGTAGAAAAGACCGTGTGCGAGATTTACTCCGAGCACCTGCGAGAACTAAATTTACGGAAATGATCGAACTGTCACGGATTGCCTCGAGTGGGTTTGTTATTGTTGTGACGATCAGCATGAAATTTCAACAAAGGCGATAAAATATTCCAAAGTTCTAAAGAAACTGCGAGATTTAAAACAATATTTTCAAAAAGCCTACTTCAATATGAGTCTAACTAACCAACTGCAACCATAAATTTTTATTATGGCATTGTTTTATCTCCAAATTTCTAAAATATTTGCAGCCGTCTGCTCAGTGTAATTACTGAAATTGGACACACCGACTTTTTCCTTCAAATAACACGCTGAAACATGGATTTCATGTTTGATTGGGATAACGATGGAGACAGATATTCATTCGATGATAGTGAACGATTTGAGGAAGAGTCCATGTGTTCTTGGCTCAGCGAACCAGAGAGTTTAAACAACAATTGGAGGGGTTGGAAACGTCAAAATGGTGGCCAAACAAGTCCAGCTTTCAACAAAAATCTTGGTATGCAAATTTTTATTAAAAAAAAAAAAACACCGGATATTTTAGAGCATGTAGCAATTAAATTTTCAGATTGACATGTGTATAATTCTGTGCATACCTTATAGTACTTAATGTGGAGATAGTCTCGCTGCCTTAAGCTACTATCGAACCTTGAAGAGCTTCATAAGATATTGGCTAGGACTTCCCACGAAAATAATTCTTTAGTACTAGTCTCTGCCACATGTATTGTATTATGTATATTTTGTAGATGCAACTCACATGGTTTTATGAAGCAATTTGAAAGACAAAAGAAGAAAAAAGTATGGCAAAAAATTGGAACATTTTCATAAATTTAAATGCATACATGTGGCAGAAACATGGTAGCACCACATTGCACCTTTCCACTGTTTTCTGTGTGTTTTTATAATTTGATTACATGAGAGAAAATCAAAATGCTTCTTTCGAAGGAGGTATAAATTGAGCAAAACACAGTTTTTGTCATAACATATGCACATAGAAAAGATGGGAACAAATTTTTCACACAAGCTTCAGCATCATATAAGGCCCCGAAAAATTAATGTGTGGATCAGGTATTCCTACCTAACTTATTTTTACTATACATTTTCTTTGCCTGGTACTATTTTTTTGGGGGTATTGTTTCTTTTCCTATTAGAATTTCCGAGGTGATGATATTTGCTCACACATAACCATATAGGCTTCTAAAGCTGTTGTAATGTAGCCCTACAACCAATTCTCACCTGCCAAGTAGTTCAAGATGTAAACTCAATATAACTGAGCTTAAATAAAAGAGAATGAATTAAAAAAAAAACTGAACAGGTAGAAACATGTATTACAGACTAATGTATGACTTCCACTGAAAACTTGTCAGAACTGAATATGTAAGACACCATATTTGAAAGTTTATTAGAAATTCAATGTTGCTAAAACAGGGGTTCAAGTCACATCGCAATGTCCAGCTCGCTACAGGTGGAGGAAGTCCTCTGGGGACCCCTGTACACTATTTCAGGCACAGAGATACCATAATTTCAAAACAAAATAAGTTTTGCTGTGCTCTTAACTTGATGCACCTATTTAAAATGATACTGCAATAGGATATCAATACCTAAGTGGTGAGATACTGTGACTTGAGAATACTATGTACAATATTCAGTTTACATTCTGTAGATCTCAGTTCTCACAAGAACCTAGATCATAGAAAAAAAATTAAGAATACTATAAATTTGAGAATAAAAGCTAAATAAGATTTAAAAAAAATTAGTTTGTCTTTTTATTTTGGTTTTAAAGTCACACCTGATGAACTCAGTTCAGGTCATTTTGCAACTTTCCTTGCTTCTGTGGTAGATGTCTCCTGGTAGAACCACTCTCCTTCGGAAATCTATCTTTACCTGGATAGCTTCATAACCAGAAAAATATTTTTTGAACTAAAACTAATGATTTGTAGTCAACAAGAGCACTGAGCCATGGAGGCCTCCATTACATTTTGTTTAATTGGAATTAAACATTGCTTTTAATAGTATTTCAGTCATATTGTGATGTCAAGCTCATTACAGGTGGAGGAAGACCCTGGGGGACCCCTGTGTACTACATCAAACATAGAGCACACCCGGTAGAACCACTGACCTACTGCAAGCCAGCTGGAAGGCTTCCTCACTTGACAAATCTGAAGTGCCCAGACAAGGATTCGAACCCACAGCGGTGAGGGACTGAGAGATTGTAAGTCAATGACTATAATCACTAGGCCACGAAGGGCCCCCTGCCACCAATAACAGAATTTACTGTAACTTTTCAAATAAAACAAACAACAAGAGAGATGAGAGTTCAAATGCCAATGTTTGTAAACATTTTGAAAATATTTACTGCAGAGAGGAGGGCATGATTGACCGAAAAAGACAATCTGTCATTGCTTCGTTGTAGAGAAGTGGTGTCTCATTACATGTATAGTAATAAAAAGTAAGCTTAATGTTACATTGACTCTACTGAAAGAAGTGAATAAAGATATGGGCTTTATTACATACACATATATTTGTACATACCATAGTAGAGCAATTTAAAGAAATTAATAGTTCAAAAGTTAATCTCCTGGTTTTAAATGTTTGAAGTTTACTGAACACATGGTGGAATGTTTTGTTAAAATCCATTTCACTTGCTTATGTATACTGCTTTGTTCAGAGGACAATAAAAGGATTGTGATTGTACACAGGTGTACTAAACTTTGTGTTTAGTTTGAGTAAGTGCAGTTATAAGAGCCTAAGAGGTACAAGAAAGTAGCTTTGAGCTGATAGTGATAGTGAAAGGTTGACCACAATTAACTGTACATTCAGAAATGGATTCACTACGTCTGCATTAAATGAGCATTTATTAAATTTCAGTTTTTTGCTTTTGTGTTTGTCTGTAAGCAATTGCGGTCTTTAGTTTTTGTCAAGCCCGTATGTGAGGGAGCTAGACTTAGCCATCCTAATGTCTGTTTAGTGTATGTGTGTTCGTTCGTCCATGTGTATGAGCGTCCGTCCAGTTTTGTTTGGGCTGTAATAAATTTCTGAAATGAAAATATGGTTAAATTTAAGACTAAAAAGGCTTGCCTGGGCAATAATTTCCTTGTTGATTAAAGGATTTTCAAAAAACATGGCACAATTGTTCACTGTCATGAGCTGATGTGTCCCATACTATAACCAGGTCTCTACCTAACAGGTAAAGTTCACAAATTGAGGTTAAAGGTCAAATCTATAACTAAAAAGGCTTGTCAGGGATGTAACTTCCTTGCTAATGGAAGGACTTTCAAATAATTTTGCACAATTGTTCACTGTCATGAGCCAATTTGTCCCATATAATAACCAGGTCTCTACTTACCAGGTCAAGGTCACAGATTGAGGTTAAAGGTCAAATTTCAGGCTTAAGATAAAGGCCTTGTTTGGGCCCTTACTTCCTTGGTGAATGAAAGATTCTCAAATAACCAGGCACATTTGTTCAAAGTAATAAGACAATTTGTCTCAAGCAGGAAACATGTCTGTAGCTAAAATGTCAAGGCCACAAATTTTGGTCAGACGTCAAAATAAGGATAAAAATACTGTCTTGTCAAACTTCCACTAGGACAACAGTGCTGTTACTCTTTTAATAGATGAGGCATCCATGTTAATGAAACCCAGTCATACTTTTGAAGTAGTTAGATATTCATGAGAACACGATTCTTTTGAAAAACTAGCCAACTCTGCACATGGTTGATTTAATTATGGCCCTTTGAAATTGAAAAAAAATTGCCTAAATTGAGCTTATAAACATCATTTGACCTCCATTTCTTATCCAATCCTCCTAAACTTGGACAGAATTATATATATATATATAAATCTATATATAAATCATATGTTGGTTCCTTTTGATTTCCACCCAGCTTTTTCTGTGTATGATTGGGTTATGGCCCTTTGAAATAGGAAAACTTGCTATATAGGCTTTAGCTTTTGAACAAAATGACCAGTTCTCAGTATTTTCTTGATATATTGCATTGGAACTTTATACATTTGTATCCCAACCATCTCACCTATTAACTGAAATATAAATAAGAATAAGATGAATAAAGCACATAACAGCCATTTAGTTTCTGGCTTTGATATTCTGATTGTTGTTTTTTTTTGCACGTAAATTCCTTATATAGTAGGTAGATATTTATCTCAGTAACTGCTTGATTTGTTGAAACTTTGGACAGAAAGTGATCAAATTATGCAAGCCAGAAGGAGCATAGGCCCTCCTGAGGGCCTCTGGTTTAGTTTGCTTGAACAAAGAAAAATAAACATGACAGATTTTACTGTATAAATGTAGAGATTTATTTGAACTCTTTACACTTCTTATAATTATAATATAATTGAAAACATTTGTTATGGTTATTATGGTCTAATAGAACATGAACTACAAACCAAACAATCTTCAATCTTAAAGCTTTTGCATGTGCAACTAGAATAATAATCAGTTCAAATGTAATCACTGATCAAGCTTCTCGCTGACATACATGTGTCAGTTGGATTGTTAAGCTCTTCATATACTTCCAAAAGTGTGGAAGAAATTATCACAGTATATATAGTCAGCTTTCATTTGTTTAGAGTGAAGTGTGCAAAATGGCAGGTGAGTAAATACACCAGTCAGGAAATTATCAAGAGTTATAAATTATTTAATCATTTTGTTTGAAACAAAGAAGTTCAGAAATTCCTCATTTTAATATTTACAGAAAATACTTAACGACCCCATTTGTCGGAATACATGCATGGCTGAATTAAAAGGACTGTTCCGGTGTATAAACTGGTCATTGATCAATAAGTTTGTTGATCATTGTGATACATATATGTACAGTGTACCGGTAAACACAAAGCAGAGGTCATTCACACACAGAAAGTGCAATGTCCTAAAGGATTATAGGGTTTTTGATTTACTTATTCATGATGACCCCACTGTGCATACTTAACTCTGCTGTGTGTATGGGTTCACATTTTATACTGAATGTTAGTTACTCATCAATTTGCTAACAAAGGGAATCACCCATATGAAAAGTCCACTGAGGATATTGTATGTAGTCTGGCCACATGACAAAGTCATGATCATGGATGAGTGTATCATGATGAAAGCCTTTTGTTGACCCAGTATGGCTAGAGTATGAGACAGGTAGAAAGATAAGCTGTATTATTAAATGGAAATTTGTCTTTGGGAAGAATGAGATTTAATCTTTTGGAAATATGAAAAAAATATAAAATTGTTATTACAGTATACACTATAGTCTGTCCTGGTGCTGAACTCTTTTAACTATTTGAATAAAGAGAATAGGATTGTAATTTTCTGTTGGTTAAAGGCATACTAAAACTCAATATTGCTATAATTAGAGAGAAAAACATTGCAAGTCAAATGAGGTGTATATACCAATATTGCTAAAAATGTATCCTACACTACTATAAATATGAGAAACACAATAACAAACTTAATATCAAGCATTTGTCAGCACATCATTGTTAACATTCTGAACATTGTCAAATTAAACCTGACCCCCCACCTCTACCCCTGTATAATTGGAAGTTGCTTATTTATGCACATTATATGCACACATGTGAATGACATAGCACACATGGTGGTACACATTGTATAGTACACATTAATTATATCACATCACAAGACAAGATTGTAATATTTAGCCATAATCGAGGGCATCTGATATACCTTTCAAGCTGCGGAATGTCAACATTAAGTTAGATTACTCTGACAGTAAAATATAAACACAACGATCTCTCGATTACATTTCATAGTAAACTGCACATGTTCAGTGGCAGTTTTTACTCATAATTATGCACACGTGCACTAAATAACACAATTTTAACATGTTTTTAGCTTTATTATGGCCTTAACTTACAAATAAATGCATATTAAGAGTGCTAGCATTCTAG
>JAULCC010622890.1:0-10199 GCA_032358795.1 Nuttallia obscurata
TAACTTTTCACATTGAGAAGAAAGATAAATATATTTTAACTAATTTGTGACTGGTGCGTTTTCATTGATTGACAGTATATAATACAGTGCCCTATTTAGTAACGCCATATCTACGTATTTATTTACATATTGTTTCAGGAATGCGTTTCGTTTGTGCTAGAAGCCGAATTAATATCACCCAACCATTTCCCAAATGGTTGATGTTAGGTAGACGTGGTGGAAGAACTTTGCCATATTTTGTTTTGTTTCTTTTTTTTTTTTGACAGAGTAATTGTTTTCCTTGTGACATACAGGGTTATATTCGTAGACACTGGGCGATGTTTTCGATTGATAACTGTTCTGATATAAATAATCAGAATTGGCAATGTTCTCTAGTACGTTAATGTTTCCTATCTAGCTCTCTTTTAGCATTGGTTTAGTGCAATTTCTCCTATGAAAATAAGTTTGTGATATAAACAAACACGTGATTTTGTGAAATATTCTGTTAATTGGAGTCATAATTTTGAAATCGGTAACTTTACATTTACCGTTATTCGTATGACCCTAGGAAATAAAATTATAGAAAATATCATATGCACATGTATATATATATAACGTAATGTTTATCAACGAATACTTAGTATGGTCATGTACGTTATTAATTCAAAAAAACAACTGTCAAAATGAAATGGAGCATTTTAAAGAAGTGTTATGACCGTTTTCTTTAACACAAACTTGTGTCTTGTTTCTTTTGCAATACATTATATATGCAGATATCGCAACGTGTAGAGGGAAACACATCGCATGGATAATGAGAACTATACGTAAAAGTAAAACAATTACTTGCAAATTATGCAAACGTTTAAGAAATGCATAAACAACATGAGACTGAAATGTACGCTGTAAACAATGTTTATGCTTCATAACACAAGCAGAATGAGAAGACTTAACAGAAAAATTTCCACTACCACGTTCATGTGATCGACACCTGCTACATTGCACTGTCAAGCAACATTCATTTGACATTTCCTTCATCCTTACCATTACTGAATTTTAATTCATTGATTTATAAATGAAGGGCGGCCTTGAATTACACTGTTATGTCAGGTTTATTTTCTCTAGTAGAGATGGCCGACTATAATTGTTTTGTATTAATGATAACTTATTGTATTTATGAATGAATATCCGTTAAAAATGGGACACCACAGAAACAACCACATATGTCAGTGAAAGGCATATTTGTATTAAACGAATATCACGGAACATATTTTTCTGTTCCTCTGCATTTCATTAAAGGGAGTAGTTTAAAAGTAAAGTTTTTACTTTTGACTACATAATAATTTTATATATTATTAAACTTTCTACATATCGTGAGCCTAAAATTACAGCTGAATACAGGGGTTTTGAAGACTTGTACAGTGATGATAATAAATCATGTTTTGATCCACAGTTTAAGACATATGTCGATTTATTTGTTACAAAGCTTAAACAGAGTTGTACTTATCGGAATAACTGTATTCCGTTTTCTTCAATGGACTTAAGTAAGGAAGCTAGATATTTTAAAGCAAAGAAAGCATGTGGTGCTGTTTGTGTTTATAATGAGCATATTATATATTGGAGCAAATCATTAATTATTTTGCTGTTCTACTTGTTCAGTCTTATGCTGCAATGCTCCTATATCCCTAAATCTATGAAAACTGGAGTTATTATCATTTTGTTCAAAGGTGGACGAAAACGGAAAAATGAGCCTGGTAGCTATAGGGCAATTACATTGTCTTCGGTCGTGTTGAAATTATACGGGAAAAAGCACTTACAGTGCGTATACTGTTAGAAAAAATATTGAACTTACCCCTTTACAATTTGGATTCCAAAAGGGAATGAGCTGTAATATGTAATATTTTCTTATTCGTGAGTGTATTTTTTATGCGAAGGAGTGTAATCAGATTTATTGTTGCGTTTTGTATGTTAAAACTTCATTTGATAACGTGTGGCATAATGGTTGTTTTTCAAATTCACCATTTTAGTATTTATATTATATTGACAAGCTTTTAAGAGATTTAGAATGCTTTCATGTTGGCTATACATGCAATCGAATTCCAGTTCCCTGTATTGCTTCAGCAGATGATATGATTGTATTATCTCTCACAAAGTCAGGTTTAGACAGAATGGTGAGGTTTTGCTATGAGTAGGATGTAAATGGAAATATGAGTTTAATTCAGTCAAGTCAGATGTTTTGTCATGCAATGAATCGATAACACATTTTAAGAAATCAAATAGATCTTGGTCTTTGGGTCTCGATATTGTTGGGGAAACGGAAACCTGGTCTCACCTAGGCATTGTCTTCAATAAATATTTAAATCTTTCCGACATTTTAAAACAAACGAATGCTAAACTAAGAGGAACTCTTTTAAGCTTAAACTCGTGTGGTATACATGAAAATGGCGGAATACATCCATTCATCGCAAGAAAAATATATAAATCAATTGTCATATGCCAAAAGGCATATATGGGTGTGAAGTATGGTATAATTTATCTGACTCAGATATTTCATTTCTTGAGTAAAGTCACCGATTTTGTATCAAATACACAAAATGTATTAGTAGTAGAACAACGGTGGATATTCAATTTGGATTGCTCGGTATGTTTTCAATTTAGTCTGAGAATGACGGAAGGAAGTTAACTCTTTTTTTGTCAATTCTGCAGATTGAGTGTACGTTCACGCGCTAATGATATGTTTATACTAGATCTTTACTCACACTATCTTTCTAAAATGTTCAAGAAGGCTATACTAGAGATATCTGACATGGTTTACTGAAGACGGACTTCAAAATTATATGCATAAATATGCGAAGTTAAGCACATTTCCTTCCAAATATGAATGGAAACGTATTGTAAAGACTTGTTTAAGGACGCACGAGGAAAGTTTATGGTTTAAGGCACGTCTGGTGAATATTTCAGATTTTTTTTGTATACAACCGTTACTTAAAGATAGTAAAATTTGGGAGGTTTGTAGACAGGTCTCACCTTTGAAACCAAGTTGCATTTCTGTTATCGGCTTGATTTCATGAAAGTTATTTTGGAAATGTGGCGAACGTTTTTCTGATGACATAAAACTTTGTATTTTGGCTGTATTTATTTTATTTCTGATCGTGCGCGATTTAATGATAGTATTGAAAGTCTCTTTGGTCACTCGCTGCTAATTGCTTTGGATCACTTTGCTAAGCTGGGAGTTCTCTTAGACTCACCAGTTACTGACATGTTGTTGGATTAAATTCGGAAAGGCTTTTAAAACTAAACATTGTTTTTATTTGCAACTTGTTGGCAAGGTTTCGGGATATTGATAATAATAACAGTAATTATAATGATAATGATAATAATAATAATAATAAAAATCATAAAAATATGTAGAAAGGTATATATACGTGTATGAGTGGATGTTAGTGGACGTTTGTACATGTAAGACTTCGAGAGGCACTGATGTTTATGTGTTTGTGTGTGCGTGGTTTAAGATAGAAAGAATTTGACTTATGTATGATAATTTAATAATATATTTTGCATGGTATAATCTTGTATCTGTTTATAACTGTGTAATGTAATTATTATTGCTAACTCTCCAATACTACGGGAAATAAAGATACTACTACTACATATTCGTATATCTGTACAAACCAGGCATCAGTATAAAAGATGTGTTGACACGTATGTTGAGTGCAAGAATGTATATAAATAGGAACCAGCATTCCTTTTTCTATTATTATTTTTTGTTATTATTATTATAGTCTTGTGAAACGATAAAAACGAAGATTATCCTTTTTTTCGTCTTTTCAAACAGCAAACTTTCATAGATAAGAACACTCATGTAAGATCTTCCGTTTGTAACCGTGCTCATCCAAAATTAAAACCTTTAAAAACACCATGACTTTTTATGTTATAACCCCTTAAAATGTCTACAAAGACAAATAAACTAGGGTTATTGATTTTGATAAAGAAGTTAAAAAAAACAGCTTGAAAGGATAGACAACATTTGCAAACATGTTTCTTCTTTTAGTTAAATGTGGAATCATGCTTGTGTTCCTGGTTGGTATTGTAGCGTGTCCTTTGTCTCTTCATAAATCAACCGAAATAAAGAGCATGCCGGCGTCAGAGTGTTTCCTTTAATTACTCCCTTTTATTTATTCACGAGATGTTGTTGTTTTTTATTCTTTTTTGTACTCAACTGCGAGTTAAATGTGTTTTATTGGCCTAATGCACCGCGGCATTATCTCCCAAACGATACGTAAAGACAACATGATACCACTAAATAATTTGATTTGATTTATTTGTTGCAAGTGATTTATTGATTACAAACACCGGACACATTTTATTTCGAACGATTTCTGTAAATTATTTATTTTCTCCAGTACTTTTCTCGATTATCGTAGATGCCAGATTCAAAGACATGAATTTGGGGTACTGCAATGAGGCTTTAATTATATTATGTCTGCGTATTAACTGAATTATAGCCGACCGTAATAAATATATATTAAATGATGATATCACGTGGGTATTTAATGTCGGACTTTTCTCACTTTGTTTGATTGAATACATTGTAAAATGGGCAAAGTCCTTGTTTCGTGTCACCTTTACTAACACATTTTAGAAATACCTGCGCTATCTCTCCAATCCGTACGAACGGATTCCAGTAGTTTGGACACAATTCAGGGGAGTCCGTTAACTTCTAGATTGGGAAAATCTATAATAAGAAGTCTGGATATCCCATAGACGGGTACCGCTATCCGTCTATGTTCTCTTCGTTGTGGGTACCAGTCGCGTATTTTCAACATCTACGAAAAACACGGAGTTATCCGAATCAGACGGCAAGAAAAAACAATCATTTGCGTAAAGTAATAACGAAATAGCCGAATAAAAACGAATATAATTTCCTTCGTTTGAGTGTAACGAATTAGTAGGGCATTATTTTCCCTTCAAGCGATACCGAGTCTCCATATAAGAAGATTATGGGTAGTTGTGCACGGGTTTTATGTGTACTACGGGTGTAGGCTCATTCAGCGTTGAGAGGGCGACAAGACGGTTGTTGAAAAATTTAAGCATGTGCTAATATTTTAAGGCATGTCTACATATTTATTTACATATTGTTTCAAGAGTGCGTTTCTTTTATCTTTTCATTCTTCTATTGCCCATTCCATATTACAACCATAATGAACAATTTTAGACCTTCTTCACTGAAAGCCTTGTTTATTTCAATAATAGTTTTATACCATTATTTCAACATATTTGTACGCGGTTTGTAATTATCATCAAAGCACTTAGATCTCTTAAAGTGCTGGAAAAGTCTATATAATTTCCGGTGTAAGAAAAGTGTTTCCACTTGAGTTAGAATACGTTTATGTGTGTGTTTGTTTATTTGCGAAAAAGAAAGAGAGAGAGAGGGGGGTGGAGAAATGGGTATATTGAACGTTTTTGTAGATCTCGCTGGATCTTATTTGTGCTTAGTGTATAACATCGATACATGGAGAATTGAAAACCGACCGGACACTTTATACCGACAAAGAGAAACCAGTCGTAATGATTACCCCACATCCTGAGCGTAGGAGGAAAAGCCAGTTTTACCAATTTTAAATCTTTGATTTTGACTTGGGCGGGGGTCTAACCCACAACCTCCTGCTCCGTCAGTGGACACTGTACTTAAGCTAACCGAAGAGTACAGAAATATGTTAAATGTCCATGCATATAAAAATGTCATGAAAAACTAGGCCTAATCCAACTAAGACCGTTACAAATGAAACCAAAACGCAACATGTTTAAAATATTACTATATTTATTAAAAACCCATATTACCAAAGATAGTATGCAGTTGAAAGTTAACGTGATATAATAGATTAAATAGAATTCAAGCAGTGACATCATAATTCAACGATTCAAGGTTTAAAACAGATAACTACTTCATTTAAATCCTGCATTACCGTGCCACGTTTGCTTTGTTTCACAGCCACCTCCTCATGATATTTATTCACAAAGTTGAACTGATTCCCAAAATAAAATCATCAAATTGAAACATCTGTTTTGAATAGGAAACTTATATATGACTTATCTATTTTATTCAGTTACATGTCTGACAAATAGATGATAATACTTCAGTACAATTATTCATATAACAGTGTTGTGTACAGAAGTTCTAAAACTGCAGCAATGAATATATAGACATGATGTGGGAATCAAGTTTCCTTATGAATCATGCAAAAACGCTAAACAAAACATGTTTGTATATTCACAGTTGCATTTTTTTAAATGGGGTCTTGAACTGTAGAGATATGTTTTGATTACATAATTTAATTTACATATTAAGCAATTCATGACCTGTTTGGTTGATAAGGCCAGTGCTAAACTTGAGCTATTTCTCGTTCATTTTTATAGGAATGAATTCATAAATGCGACCGACATAAAGCGTAAGTAACTTTATCACATAAATTGGCTTCTGGGAGTGACATAAAGCAGTGATTAGTTACATAAATATAACTTGTAACAGGCTGATAAAATGCGCTTAGTGTCAATTTCTTGAAATTCCTCTTTATGTGATAAATAGAATCATATATTCGTGTTTATTCAATATCATTTTTATGAAACCCGTTGACTAAAGTCATATGACACTCGCAAAGGCTCGTGTCATAGGTTTTTGTCAACTCGTTTCATAAATATGATATTGAATAAACACTCATGTAAGATCCTCTTTTTATTACATATATACTTCGTTTATCCAATAGGTGTGAGGTTATATCTTCACTACATAGACATGTACATTTCTAACCATTCCGTCATTTGAAAAAATATACACATACATGTAATTTTCTTTCATAGCTTTGGTATAAAGTAACTAGCAAAGATACAGATCAAAATCACATTTTATTATTATTTTGGCTGAGTGTGACGTCCATAAACACTACTTTTTAAATCCACTCTTATTGACATATGTATAAACATCAGTTGTAATGTATTTAAAACCAAGTTTTACACAAATTGAAAGAAAAATGCGGCACGTTGCTTTCCATTAAAGCAAACGAAGATAAAGCAATATAGATATATGAAACCTTATAAAGCACAATATTTGTATTTTCTCTACCCTTTTTATCTCATAATGCATGTATGAGAATGTTGGCAGGCATAGTTTTAGTACAGTTATACCGTTTGTATGAGATACAAAAACATCTTTTCTTGATTTTTTTTCTGAATAAGCTATTGTTTGATTTGATCTTCGATGACACTCTGAAAGTTGTAGGCCTGTGACAACCCAGAGAACATGGCACCTTGTATCCAACTGTTTGTCCAGGATAAAGCCTCTCCGGCTAAATAGATCGGTTGGTCCGGCGTGGGTGTGATCAAAGTCTTCATGGAGTCTAAGTACTCGAACGGTGAAAGGGCTGCATAAGCACCTTGTGAAGAAGGGTCGCTGTACCAAGCCTGTACATTGCCTACCTCAAATTCCTCTAGTATCTCCGGGTGAATCTTGCTAATTTGCTTAACGGCGCTAGCAATGGCTAAGTTGTGACCTTCAGCCCCGAAAGTAAGGGCATCTGCTCCCCATGTGTAAACCATCAGAATCCCCCTTTTGTCACTAGGTGTGGTTGACTCTTTGTAATCCGGGTAATGAAGCTGACCAATTTGAAGGTTAGTTTTAGTAAACCCTCCTTTTCCGACATCCTTTTCCCAAAAGCGTGTTTTACATTGGAGAAGGACCTTTGTTGATGCCTCGTAAGTAACATCAGCTAACGCTTTTTGTTTTTCTATCGTCAGAGGAATGTCCATTTGTCGAAGGATAGGCAATGTAGGGGTAAGAATCACTGCATCTGCTTCATATTGCTTTTCGATACCAGTTCGAACGTTCTTGCCAGATATTCTAACCCGGTTTCCTAATTTAAGATGTTCTACCTTTTCCACTACGAATCCGAATGTGATATTCTTTTCAAGCTCAACTTCGTGGTTCCAGCCTTTGGTGTTCTTAGGTAGAAATGCTTTCGGTATACTGTCCATGCCGTTAGTCGGGGCATGCAAAGGTGGTTTCCACCACTCTCCAAGATCAAAACGAAGGACTGACGCTAGGTCGGTACCTTGCACTGGTGTATAGGTTGAAATCTGAACAAAAAACACGACAATGAATTAACACTTATACAAAAACGAAGGCTGCTTATTAAGAAAGAGGCTTCGCCAAAGCAAAATGCAAAATGTTTTACATTTATAACACCATCTGTAAATAATATTACATCAATGATCAATTAGCTTCTTAAATAATAAAAATGCATTGAATGACATACGTTGTTAAGTTGTTACCTTATATGCATGGATGGCTGCCTCGGGCCAGGGTCTGTACGCCTCTTGTCCATCTTGATAGATGTCACTACGGAAAAAATCTTCCTCCGACAACTTGCTCCATTTGTCCACCCAAGCCTCCCATTCTTCTTTTGTAGATTTGGGGTTTAACTCCGCCTTTACGGGTGCAATTGTTTTTTTGTATAAATCCACTGCAATAGTATTTAGTATTTATTACCCTTTTATTTGATTTGCAAAACATAGTATATTTCTGGCTATTTAGAGGGGAGTTTTTAAATGTTACAGTAGTAAGTATTTCTCTCAAATTGTTGAAAATCAGCAACTGAATAAAGCACTGAATATTTTTTTAACAATCAAAGATAGCATTTGTCGTAAACCACTATTATTTCATGTTATCAATTTCATCCAGTGGTGTTTTCATAAAGCAGAGAGGGTCTGGTATAAACTTATACAAAATGAACAGGAATATATTCTTAATATGTTAAGGCTTTAAGGTCCCGCGCCATTTGTAGGTCGATACATTTCATGTCAAATTAACTTATGCCATTCATCAGCCTAAATCTATACTAACTGCGGTATGTATTTTGTTTTTTACTTGGTGAAATTCGGTTGTTTGATCGCTTTATGTGTCCAACTTATTCAGGCCTCCCATTTTATCGATATATTACGTATACATGTATTTGATATTTGTTTTACTTTCATTTTTACGATAATTCTAAATGCAATTATTCTAGACATCTTTATAACAACTGGATTATCGATATAATAAAACGAGGTGAAAAACTTCGAAAAAGTCTAGATTTTCCGACAGGCAAGAAACCTTTTAAAAAATTGTAATATCGATGAATTTGTTTTATGAAATAGGTATTAAATCGTCTGACTTCATTAGAGTGGTGTCAAAAATAAACGTGTTGTAATACATAGGCGTAACAACTTACATATTCCATTTATATCGTGCCCATCTGGTAGTTTGGAATCCCATCCGGGCCAGAAAGTGTCACAGTACTTTTTATTATTTCTCTCCCACTCTGAAAACATTTATCATTCCATCAACACAATTATGAGAAAACGTGATATTAAGCTAACACATTCTGAAAACATTATTGTAATAACAGATAAATAACATCATGTGAATGCGATATAAACTTTACACAATACTTTGGAAATTATAACTGATTAGTATTAAATATACAATAAAGCACCGCCCACCAGCCTTCTTACTTGCTTTGGACTGTATAGAAGTCTCGTTTCAAAATGTTCATCCCATACTGTTAATGTAGTGTTGTTTTAGGCAGGAGAGTCATACTAGTCTAATTTAGTCTGTAAATATTACCTAGTTATAAAATATTTGGCTATGAAATATCCTGAGAAAAAGTAAGTTTCTTTCAGCCTTTTGATCTTCCAATTGAAGACACTGTCACGTCACAGTATTATGCCACCTTAGATCTTATTTGAATCAAGGTCTGATCTTATTTCAACATTCACTTATATATTACGTATAGAGCAAAGGTGCTGGAATTGTTTCATGGATTTACCTGAGATTCTTATTTTTTCACCATATAGGTAAACGTAAGCCTGTTGATTTGTCTGCTGAAAAGGTTCGGTAGGTATATCAAACAGTTTAATATAGTGGTCTGTCAGGTAATGATTGTTTGGAATTCGCATGGCCCCACCTGGAATTTATAGATCAATAAAATAGTAATTCTATTATAAACTCAATTTTATGTGACCAACTCAACATGTATATATATTGCGTTTATTTGAGTCTCATATGGTTATGACATGATAAAACAAATCAATTAAAACAGATATAAAATTACAATGTCATTCAATACTGGATTATAAGATACTATACACAATTCATAAAAAACACCTTGTATCACAGTTAAAACTAATTA
>JAULCC010622901.1:0-10198 GCA_032358795.1 Nuttallia obscurata
TTCCCTCTCTCTGGGACGTCCATTAGCCCTAGCTGGCAGAAAGTGACGTAAATCAAACAAACAAACAAACAAATCAATATGTTGTATATATAACTGAGCACTATGACATATATATAGGTGTTAGATATGTTGGATATTTCAATGTGCACTGCCATATGCCTTCAATGCATGTATATTATGCGCCATATAACTGTGCACTGTGTTGTACATGTATATTGGAGTGAGGATTATTTTTTTTTATTTAACCGCAGACTTTGATGCATAAAGTATCTATAGACTTTGTTATTTATGATGTAACTAAATTTGTTTTCTGTAGGTGAGAAGATGCCAGTAGAGAACACCAATATTCCAGCCCACCTGGAGCAGATGTTGGTCATACTACAGCAGGAGGAGACAGACAGTGAGAGGGGCATGTATGGACCATGTCTGGAGTACCTTCTACAGCATAAACTACTCGAAACCCTGTACTCCCTTGGCAGAACTGACGTATGTGGCTATTAATGTTAACTTTAAAAAAGATGTACACTCATACCTGTATAAATACAGACCTGTATGTATATGATCTTGGGATGGGCATAAAGTTCAGATAGTAGCAAACAATGCACACTTTTATGAAAATGAATTCTGGACACTTTCTGGTCCAAGTGTTAGGCAATTATTACAGACAAATCATTAATGTTCTTCACACACTGATAAAGAAACAGCTATTTTTTTCAACTTTAATCAGACTATTTTCATACCTTCTAGAGAAAGAGTTTTCTTTTCTGAAAACTCCAATATGTAATTTGTGACAAGCTGTCTTCTTTGGTTCTTAACAACATCCCTAATATCAAACCCAGAGAGATATTTTGAACCTAATATATGAACAGAACAACCTGATCTATTTTGTAACATGCTGTCTAGATATTGTCTCAAGCAGATCATGTTTGAGGTTTATTTTGTGTAGAAAATAACATGACATTAAGAATCTAAATAACTCTTAATTATAACTTGTTTTAGCTCAATAATATTGTATGTCCATGGTTTATAGAAACACTTTCAAGTCTGTTTCCTGGACTAAATAAGGTCTTGATATCTAATGAAGGTCAGGCCCCCACCCCTTTTTGGGACTCATACATGTCACCTCCTTAGCACAAGGCAGATACACTACTGTGTCCTTTTGCCAGATTTACAGTACTACTTCTCACAAGAACCACCCTCTCTCTATCAGCATTGTAAGAGGTCACAATGGAGCAGAGTTGCATCTCCTGCCAGTGGTTCTTCCAAGGGATGCTTGAGGTCTTCCTCTGCCACTAAAATATAGAAAAGTCACCTGTGAAGTTGATGATAAGATTTTGTTAAATACCCCAATAAAAACTACAGGAAACACAGCATGCCAAAATGCCTCTATTCAATGCCTTTAAGAGGTAAATTACACAATGTATTCTTTCTTTGGGGAATATTTTAACATCAAGTCTTCTCAATACAGCTCAGTACCTACCACAACACTCCCATACGTTTTTTATGACATTCCTGTTGCATATGTCTTCAAACAATACATGTATTACAATACCAATCAAAAGTTTAATTCTATAGTTCAGCAACCAATATCCATGCATAATTACATCTTGAACAGCTGTTAAATCAGATGAGCCCGCTGAATCTTTAATAGTCTTACTCTTTAATAGGGTTTAGTTTCACAGGGTCTCAATACACATAGGGGTCACCTGGTTACATGCTTGCCAAAAAAGTGCTATAACAGAATGAGTGAACTGTAAATCATACCAGAAGATAACTCAAGTCTGTTACATATAATACATTAGTATAAAAATTACTGTGTTGTTTCATTGACAGTATCCACCTGGTATGAAGCAGATTGTCTTGTCATTTTTCACCAAACTGTTGTCACGGATAAAACAGCCACTTCTTGCACATGTCAGTGTGTACAGGGCAGTCCAGGTAAGTCCTCTATATACACATTGGAAATTTACATCATACACAATTGAAATAAGGAATATATTGCAGTAAAATACCCTCAACAAAATGGCATTGTTAACTGCTATATGTAACTAGATCTTGATTACACAGGCATTTATTTATAAAAAAGTTTATCATGCTGAACATCAAACAACTAAGATGCTTTTGATACCTATTTTGAAATTAAAAAATGATGCAGTTAGTTACTTTTATTTGTATATGTATGTAAACTAAACTAGTTCATAAATTAAAGAATTATAATTGCTAAAATGTATGCAAAAAGATGAAATGCACCAATAACTGATATAGAAATAAGAATCAATATTTTAACGTAATGGATCAGTTAAATGAAATGACAGAGGTGATATCATGTCATCTTTGGCCAATTTTGTTGTTCAGTATCTTACTCTAATACATATCCATACAGTTCATGATCGTGGCCTAAAATAATATACATATTTTTCATCTAAATATGTAACAATTGATATTTGCCACCTTGTTTATCTTATTTCATAGCCTGATCAAATGGTTTGACATATCTCACAGTCTGATCAAATGGTTTGTAACATTTCAGAGGCTTATCAAGTGTTTGGTAACATTTCAGAGGCATGTCATGTGGTTTGTAACATTTCTGAGACTTATCAAGTGGTTAGTCACATTGCAGAGTCTTATCAAGTGGTTAAAACATTTCAGAGACTTATCAAATGGTTTGTCATAATTTGGAGACTTTTCAATTGGTTTGATGTATTTCAGAGACTTATCAAATGGTTTGATGTATTTCAGAGACATATTCAAATGGTTTGTCATATTACAGAGACTTGTCAAATGGTTTATGTATTTCAGAGACTTATCAAATGGTTTGTCATATTTTTGAGACTTATACAATGTTTTTTCATTATTGAGAGACTTATCAAAATGGTTTGTCATAATTTAGAGACTTATCAAATTGTTAATCATAATTATGAGACTTGTCAAATGTTTTGTCACATTGCAGAGACTTATCAAGACTTGTGGAGAAGTTAAAGCAGGACCTGCAGAGATAGAAGAAATTCAGTTTTTATGTACAGTGTGTTCCAAAATTAAGGCAGACCCCTATCTAGTCAACTTTTTCCTAGAGGTAGGTATTCCACTTTGTACCTATGTGTAACTGTTGTTACTGTTTTAAAGTTGTAAATAGTAGAACATATGAGAAATATGTACTGCTATTTTTGTATGTTTTTCATTATATCAGTTTTTTTCCAAGATTCATAAAAGAGTTATCCTCAGTTACTCAAATATATAACTATGAAAAACATTAAATTATTTCCCTTTCATCAAGAACAGTACATATTTTTGTTGTTTTAAAATTAGCTGCATAATTATTAACTTCACCTTACGAGTGTATCCCAAAGTAAAAAAGTACCATTACTTATTTTAGAAAACATAACTTAATGCTCTAAATCTTTAAAAATCCAAACTGTTTCATGAACTATTTGTAAATGTCAAAAGTCAAACTGTTTCATAAAGTGTGTTGCAGACACAAAAAAACTGTTTCATAAATTATGTTGTAGGTGCCAAAAGCCAAACAAGCCAATTCATTGAGCAGTGCCAAATCTCCTGTTGTGGAGGAACCTACCTCAGAGAATAAACTCTTCCAGGACTTCCATCTGATAACCACTCTTCTAAATTTATCCCACAGTGAGGTGAGGATAATGTACAATGTATAAGATGCAAAGTTTAACACTTTTTCTTCCAACATTATAAAATTTGCTTTTTCTGTGTAATTCTGCAAAATTTATAATTTGAGTGGCAGCTTGTTTTCACAAGTAATCACTTTACAGTTTCCACAATGAAAGGGTCAACTTCAAATTGTTGATATGCATTTTGGCTGTAGCAGACTTTTTTTTCTGTATGGTGTAAGATAAAATCTTGATTCTTTATGAACATTTTGTATATATTAGGTTACTTAGTTCAGTGATAAGCAGTTAACAAGCTTTGCCAATTAGTTATGCCTCAATATAAAGTCATGAGTCATTATTTTAATGTTTTTCCTCATAAAATAATATATACTTTGATGAAGACCTTATGTCAGGTCAAAATTTAGTTGATATTCATAAGCACCTTATTGGTATTTTTTTGTTAATGCTACTTTTTTCTGTCACTGGAAGGAGTTATATTTCATACACCATATGTTTACAGTCTATGCTGCGCCATTTGTGTGCCAAGTTGACAAAGGTTCTTATTTCATTTACCATCTAAAGCCAATTTAACACTGAGACAATAGACAAGCTTAACACAGGAACTAAACTTTACCAAAATTTGCCCCTTGAAAGAATTCTTTACTAGACAGCTGATTATTGTTATAAAAATTGTTTTAACTTTTGTAGGATAGAAGAGTGGCAGTGAAGGCTTGTGAAGGTCTGATCCTGTGTTCTAGTCTTCCTGACCCTGTGGCTGCCCACTGTATGATAAACTCTACCAAGTTTTGTGAAGATCTCACACAAAGATTGATAGACACTTATGTAAAACTCCCTGAGTTTATAAATCCATTGGAACTGGAACACGTGCAAGCTAAATGGGGGTAAGAGATTTCACCTGATGTTTGTTGGCTCTACTAGCCAAAGCTGGAGAGCTTATATGATGGCACATTGTCAGTTGTCTGTGTATTCATCTGTAACAAATTGCTTGTGAACACATTTAAGTCTTTAGTTTTGATTGTATCTCAAACTTTTACAGTATTAAAATGACCCTTGTAATTGTCAAAATAGGTTTATTAGAACTTATGAACATAATAGAGCTATCATTTGTTCTCGTATCATCACCAAACTTAAACAGTAGACAAATATAAGTGAAAGCTGGTATCCTTTCAAAAAAACCAGCTTGATTTACCCATGCATGACTGGATTATAGCCCTTTAAAATTGAAAAATTCCTATATTACAGTTTGTTAATGCAAAAGCACCTTCATTACTATCTGTATTTATCCAACTTATGCAGAAGTTGGGTATTCATGACAGCTTGGTTCTTTTTGGAAAAACAGTCAGATTTACCCATGCATGACTTGATAATGGCCTTAGAAATTGTCAAAGATGATACAATAGAGCATATAAGATTATAAGTCCTTGTGTCAGTGACTACTTGATGTATTATACGGAAACTTTATGTCTCTGTTAATTGGTTGTTCATCAACAATTGTCTATTGAAACTACTGGAGCTATATTATTGTTGTCTGCAAAGGTTCTAAGTCTCTCAGCCAGCAAGGTAAAACTTGGCCAATTTATGATTGGGTAATGTACCCAATACAGTTTCCACTGCAATAAGATGTCAGTGTAGTTGTCTTGAAGTGATCATTGACCAAAGTAAGGTTCAATCCTTCTCTCTCTTAGTCCTTAAAAGAGCTGTGACCTCACCTTGGACTCCTTCCACTAATCCTAAAGGAAGTAATAGCACCCAGATGACATTAAGTTTGGAGCTGGTCTTGACAGTTAGATGCTGTATTTTTGGCCCAATCTCGATGCAGCATTGTCAGAAAATTCCTCTTGATAATATCTTGAATGGGTAGGAAAATGGGTCATGATTGATCAAAAACTAGGTCACTAGGTTAAATATTGTAAAGACCTTGTAAACACTTTAGCGGCTATATTTTAAAGCTTATCTTCATAAAACTTGGTTAAAATATTCGCTTTATGAAAATTCAGAAGAGCTCAAAACTAGATAATGATGGTTGGAAATAAGTAGAGCAACTCTTTTAAAAAACCTTGTGAACACACTTGAGGCTTTATTTTTTATGCCTAATCAACATGAAACTTGGTCCTTTTGGTGAATCTGTAGAAAGCTCTTGTGACAACTAAAAAACTCATTTTTTATTCTATTTTTTAAAAATTTGTTTTATGGAATTTCAGGTGATGGATTACAGGACCACCATTATTTTCACTGTGATGTTTTTTTTTTACTGTGTCCACTTTATTTAAGGAAATGCCTTTTGATTCATAACAAATTATGTTTGTTATTCTGTCAACAGTATGGAAGTTGTGACTGAGCGGGAGGACCAGCAGACATTTGTGGGCAAGCGATTATTGGTGTCCTTCCTGTCATGGCTGGACTATTGTGACCAACTGTCTACTATTGCTAACCCTATAGTGGCTGAAGCTCTTGCCAGAAAATTTCATGAAAAATTCTTGGATCCTCTTTTAAAACCTGCATTAATGCAGATGTAAGTTTATTTGTAATACTATTAAGCCATGCATTTTTTACTGTGACATTTTCATGAACAAGTTGATATGTTGTAACTACCTAATACAGTCATGCTAAGTATTGTAATAGTATAGTATTGTTCATTTGTCAATATGATGTCAATCTTGCACTCTGGAGACCGCAGGTTGAAGCCCAAGCTAGTGACCTTTCTCATTACCTTGGTTACTGTTAAGATCCATGAAACAAGATTTAAAAGTGTTAGTACAAGCCATTGGCTAGCTTGCAATCCAGTATAAATCAACCTAATTATTGTTATTGCTAGCCCGACATAACAGCGCAAGTTTCAAATGAAGTAATATGCAACAAAACATTTTGACTAAATTTCTGCTAACTGTAAATAGCTAAGGATGCTTGTTATACTGTTATCTTACTGGAACATGTCATATAGCTGAAAAATCTAAAGGGGGTTAAGATGAGAGTGTAAAGTAGAAGCCTGATTTCCTGTGATTGTTTTTGTCTTTATATCTTGTTTGTCTGTATTATAGACTCACATTTATGCTGCTGTTGGTTTTTTTTGTTGTACAGATCTGAGTCTGGTGCTATCACTGCTATGGCCTACTTAACAAGATGTCTCCACACAGTCTGTTCAGAAAGGCTTTTGTCAGGTAAGAATTAGTATTAATGCTATCTTTTTTGTGATCTTATGACAGTTTATGCTTGGATTGAACAAAAAAACTTTGTGAAGAAGTATTTAGATAGAATTTGAAACACTTTTAGGTTTTGAGCTGACCACATAAGCTTTACAGTATTCTCTTAAACTTGCAAATTAAGCCAGGTTTTCTTGCTTGTAGCAAGTTTCATTTTTTTTAGTCAAGAAATTGTATATATATCTCTGTGTGTGTACCCAGATCAAAATATGTTTTGAGCTTGAACTCTTGTTTAACTAGTGGTTTTGTGTAGTTGATGTTTTACATTGAGTGAATAAGGTGTATGCCTTGATACCAATATACTGCAGTTTGGAGTACCAGTTGGGACGTTTCTTTTTATCTTCATTAAAAACTAAGTACTGTTTCTTCCCAGGAAATGAACTCAAAAGTTTTTCTATAAGCCATAGGCATTTAAATACAACTGAGCTAACAATAAATGGTTAAAGAAACTTTAGGTTCTGTGATCATAATATTAAGATGTGCTACAGAATATATCACCTGTAACCATGTATTTTCAGAGTTTGTTCTGTTTGTCCTTGATGATGAGAGGAAGGAGGAATCAAAGGATTCTTCTGCAGATAATTTACGCTCAAGACTTATTGAAAGGTGCAATAGCTTGTCTGAAGAGGTATGCTGATCCCTTAGTTTGTTATGCCTTTTTCGAGACTTTTTTTTATAATGTGCCTGAAATAGTGTAAAGAGGTCCCAAAGGGTCTTCCTTTACCTTTAATGAGCTGGGAGTTGTGATTGAAATACTGTTAAAAGTGATGTGGAATTCCCAATAAACAAATAATCACCATTACTTAATTTATTGTAGTTGTCTAACTAGTCACTAAACCATTGCAGTGACAAAAATTACTCAACAGAGGTGGTTACAGAGGTTTTCCAACCTGTGTCCCTACATTGAATGACAAGCATGGTTGTTAGAATACCTCTCATTAAATTTTCTTTGTATAAAACTGAAATTTAAACCTGAAACTAAGATCCTCATGTCGGGATTTCCATATGGTCTCACCAAGAAATTTGCTAAAGTGTCTATCATGTGTATAGGCACTTGTTTTCAAGGATAATTGTTACAATTAAACTGTTACAAAGGATATCTTCAACATTGATTGGAAAATATTTCATTGATCATATTTCTCTCAGGTGTTATTGACAAAGGAATTGATAAAAGCTGAATTATTTTTACAGTTGAGATAACTGATAAATAAATATGAAAATTTGGGTTTACAAAATTAAAATAAAAAATGAAAATGAAATTGATATTACCCAGAATCCTTTGTATTTTTTTGACAGGTTTGCCTTGTGGCCCTTCAGTTGTTTGATACACTTCTACAGAAGGACAATGAGCATATACTACACAACCTTGTAGTTAGAAATCTGGAAAACAGAGGGTATTATGATTCTACTGTGGATACTGATAAATCTTTGTTGGAATCTGCCAGATTACAAATAGACATTTCAAACAATGAACCTGCAATTTCTGAAACTTCCCAAAATGACTCTGGATTACAAACATCTAACAGTTCCGAAATCGTTGAATCTCAAAATGAGGTTGAATCTTCAAATTTAGAGGAGCAAAATGTGATAAAAACAGAAAGTAGTTGTCTCCCTTTGAAGGAGGAAGACTCCTTGGACAGAAATGATTCAGCAGGACTTACATGTGATAGTATTAAAAGTATTAACAATGGCAGTGGGGAGGACGGTGGTCAGTTAACACCAATAAGTGGAGAAGATTTGGAAAGTAAGAACTCCAAGAAAAAGAAAGAGAACAAAAGTGAACAGGATGTTTCAGTATTCAAAGGTATATGTCTATATATGAAATGGCTTTATTTTGTTAGCTTAACTATTAATAAAATATGTTAAACCATTCTACTTACTTTAAGCACAACTGATCTTAATATATATATATTATTGATGATTTTAACCCAGGAACAAGATAAACAAATAGTACTCAATAAAGTATGAAGAATACAGCGATAAAAATAGAGGAAAACAGTTTGTAGACCTATTTGTTTCAAGACAGTATTTATCGGAGATAACTGAAAAATGTCTGCTGTTATCTACGAATATGCAAATGGACGATGTTTAGACTTAAAAATTAGTTTTACTTTTGGTTTGTTTTAGTTACAAATAATTAAGAGTATTGCAATCTCAGAGTGATTTATTTTATGTCATTTACGAATACAGCTCTGCTTATAGATTGAGGTTATGTATATTTAACAAAACAGATGTATGTGCATTTCTGTGGGTTGTTTTTTTTTTTCAGACATCACCTCACAAGAAAGTTCCCCATTCAAGACACCTGCTCACACAAAAACTGAGGTTCATAAGATTGTAAACAGGTATGGTAACTAATTAAATACATTACAAATAAGAAATCATTGCAGTCAATTTTACACATACAACAGTCAGGTGGTTAACAGTATTGAAACACTTACTTATTCTTTTTAGCCCACATATATAATCCATTCTAAGAACTAACAACTTTAATTGGGAAAACGATAACAGAAAATTAACAAAGCTGTCTCTGATGTTTTCATTGTCAAACAAGTTTACTTAGTTATTCACATATAAGGAAACTTGATGTTTGATACATAAGGTTACTTGGCCATTGATAGGAGGTAACTTAGTCATTGACACATGAGATAATTTTGTCATTGACATATGAAGTCAATTGAAATATATGGTAACTTATTGTAATATGAGTTAACTTGTTCATTTACAGAAGAAGTAACTTGGTCATTGACATATGAAGTCACTTTGTTATTTAAATATGAGGTTACTTTGTTATTGAAATATTAGGAAACAAGGTCATTCACATTTCAAGTAAGGTAACTTATTGTAAAATGAGTTAACTTGGTCATTTGCAGAAGAAGTAACTTGGTCATTGACATATGAAGTCACTTTGTTATTTTAATATGAGGTTACTTTGTTATTGAAATATTAGGAAACAAGGTCATTCACATTTCAAGTAATTTTTTCATTGAAATATGTGGTAACATGGTCATTGGTGTATGAGGTAACTATGTAATTGACATATGAGGTTATCTGGTCTTCAAAATATGAAAAACTTGGTCATTGACATATGAGGAAATAACTTGGTTATTGACATATGAAGTAACTTTGTCATTGAAGTATAAGATAACTTGGTCATTGGCATATGGAATTATTTGGTCATTGATATATGTGGTTACTTGGTCATTGGAATACGAGGGAAATATGTCATTGACATATGACGAATAAAATCATTGATAAGAGGCAATTTAGTAATTCACATATGAAGTATATGTAATTGTTTCGTCAACGACATATGAGGTAACTTATTCATTGACATATGAGGTACCTAAGTAATTGATAAGA
>JAULCC010622912.1:0-10197 GCA_032358795.1 Nuttallia obscurata
CGGTCCTAAACAGCTTCCCTGGGGGACACTACACGTAAGCTCACGTGCTGATGACAATGTTTGATTTACACTCACGAGGCAGCTCCGTGGCCGTAGATATGAGTTCAACCAATCCAATGCAACACCAGAGACACCATACTGACATTTCAAAACATCCAAAAGAATATCGTGATCCACCGTATCAAAAGCTGCACTAAGGTCTAATGCTATCAATGCAGTCACTTCCTGATGTTCCATAGCATCCAAGATGTCATTTATAATTCTCAATAAAGCCGATTCGCACGAATGATGTTGCCTGTATGCGGACTGATTTTTCGGAAGGAGATTATGTTCATTTACATGCTTATTAAGTAAATACAGTGCTGCTTTCTCTGTCAATTTTGACAAGAATGGTAGATTGCTTACTGGCCTATAGTTTGAGAATATAAGTTCGAGACCAGCTTTCTTTAACTGTAATGAGCTGGACGTCGCGATATGACTGAAATACTGATAAATCGACGTTAAATTCCAAATAAATAAATCGCCAGTCGTGAAAATATAGCCTTTGCTTTCTACTCGACGAAATAAATGCTTATCCTACACTGACAGATACACTTATCTTGAATTTCTTATATGCTTGTTAAGATCTTAAAGGTAATTTAGTGCCAGTTCTGAAGGTACTGAACATAAATTGACGCGAAACGATGTACATGTAAGTCTAATTATGACTTCATCACTGTTTGCAACCCGGCGGCTTAATGCCTAACACCGGGCTACCTTATGAAAAGGGTAACAGCGATACGGATGAGAGAAATAACAACTTATAATTTCACCGGTAGATGTTAAAGTTATTATCACTGGAATTTCCTATTATTCATGGAAAAAATATACGAAAAGAATTTATTTCATTTCGTGGAAAGCAAGGACCAAATTTAAACTCTTGGCTTCGCCAGTCGTAAAAACATAACATTTGCTTTCCACTCAATTAAATAAATTCGTATCCTACACTGAAAAATAAAATTATCGTCTTACTCGTTATGAATACATAGTGCTTTTAATCATGTATTACTAACTTACAAGGCTAATAAAAGTTCATACAGACATATGATAAATGTACTAATTATATGCTTACAGCCCTAGGTTCTGGGAAACTTCTAGTCTCTATAATTTTGTCTTTTACGTTACCGTCTTTACCAGTTTCACTAAGCAGCCGCCATGTCTCATGAACATGCGACGCTTTACACCATTATTAGCTGCTGCAAGAGCACCTCCTGATCTCAAAGAATGGAAGGCATATTTACTTATGTCACTGACATGTGGCGTTAATTCTTCTAAGAAAGTCTTCCTTAGTTTATCGTATGACATCCTTTTGTTTTTTTCGCACACAATACACAGCCTTGGGTTTGACACGTTGCACATTACAAAGTCACTACCGGTCAAATCATTTCACACGATGTACAGGGTGTCCGAAAAGAAGGGTAACACTTTCATATGTTCATAACTTAGGTAAAACTAGTGTCATTTTTATCACATCTATACTAAATGGTAGTTTTTACTGTTTGTAAAATTAACACGGGAAGATGATGAGGGAACGCCATCTGGAGAACGTCATTTATTATTGATATGACGTTTTTGACGCAAAAGTTATTTTTTACTAAAACTATTGTAAAAATGATACTGTTACACATAATTACTCCAAATTTTTACCGAATAAACTTGCAATTTTGTTATATATGTGTGGGTATTTTGAAGAAAATTCTCTAACGCTTAATTGAAATGAATAACATACGAAAGTGTTACCTTTCTTTTCGGACACCCTGTACTTTTGGACATTTTCCACTGAACACAATTATGTCTCGTTCCTGGCAATAACTATATATGCCCCTTTCGATATTGATCTGTTTCACAGCTTTCAATGAAGATAGATATATGTATAAAGGATAGATTACTATATCTGAGCATGTAATATTGAGCAAATCTGCACTGCGCATAAAATAAAACAGGAATATCATAGCAACACTGCATAAACGATTCTTTGTTCATACATGAACATTTTAAATCGTAACTCCTCGGCAATCTCCGGGCAAGCAAGGATAGTAGCCTCGTTCGTCATAGTAAGAATACACGCAAATTTAGAAGTATTTTACTTTTTTTTTCCATATACAGCAATTTTTGAAAGGAATTAAGTAGTCTAAAACAACTTAGATGTTTAACGTCTTTATAACTACGTTATAACATAGTCCTTTTCCTGTTTACACGGTATCAGATTATTCACTACCAGTATGTAGAAGATTTTCTAAGAATATCTGTTTGCACATAATGAAATAAATTTAGGCCATGACTATCGTGGGACCACTTAATTGTGTAAAAGTAGAAATAACCGGACAAACTGTATTAACACTTTGTATGAAAGATGTCAAAAAGATGGAAACAGTAAAAGTCCTTGCAGGCAAAGTGTCCTCACTCCCTAACTCATTAGCACTAGCCAAATTTTGCAACATCGAAAAACTATAGAGATGTTTCTGTGATGTCCTTAGGCACATCTGCAAGAAGTCCGGGAGAAAGTGCAACATGAGGCTGTTCGCCAGTGATTTCGGCAACTCATCAATTTCTCTTTCGTGAATCTGTAAAAACACATGCACACACACATACCATTAAGTTTATTGTCCTTTTACATACAATGAAATCTGCCCTTCACCGCTGTGGGTTCGAATCCCGGTTTATGCACTTCGGATTTTTCAAGTAAGGAAGCATTTCAGCTGACTAGCGGTAGATCCGCGGTTCTACCCGGGTGCACTTTGAGCCTGAAATAGTGTACAGATGTACACCTGTAATGAGTTGGATGTCGCGATATGACTGAAATACTGTAAAAGCGACGTTAAATTTCAAAACAAACAATCAAATCCTTACAGTTTGCGGTAGAATACGACGGTAAGAATTGCCTACAGTATTGAATGCAGTTTCAGTTGCAGTAATATTCCGATTACGTAGGTGGGCAAGACGTATAGTTCTATCCTTCACGTCATTTCGTTACGCGCGGACGCCGCGTACGCGGTCTGTCGACAAGCCGTCTAATATCTCTAAATCGACGAAAAAATCGCTCTATGTGCGCCCCTTAAACTAACAAGAAGCGACATAAAACGAGTAAGTTACTTGTGGGAAGTAGACATGATACGATAGGTTAGATCTGATAGTTTAGGTAAATTACATATTTATCGAATGATAATATTTACCAATACTTTACAAAAGGAAAACATAACGTTGATACGCCAATGCAAGATATAAACCTTAGGCGTAATGCTGTTTAAAACAGATTCACTGTCAATTCTAATTTTTGGTTACATGCAGTCTTTACAAATATTCTCCCATCAAATGACCTATGTCGATTTGATGCAGGAATAGGGATCTTTTTGCAGAATGCGTCATTTATATGCTAGGTCTCTTCGGTTTTGTTTTAGGTCTTCATTTTAGTAAATTTTTATTTACTTTACATGAAAAGTTATTCTGCTCTTTAAAAAGCCGTAAGAGCCTTGTAACCATTTAATTTAACAACGATTTCTCGGGATCGGTTTGGATTGGCTTTTCCTATTCTCTGGGAGCGATCTGTGTTATAGAGTGAGATATCCGCATTGTTTAGCTATGCTACTTCAGTCACTATGACATCTGTGTTTTCTGCTTCTTTTTCTTTGAAATTTGCAATGTGTTTACGCGTTCTTCTATGCACTATCAATCTCGATATCGTCATGTTGGCAATGGGGGCTTGGCTACATTGGCCCTTAGCTGTTTACTTTCTTCTCTAAGCGCTTCGACCTCCGACATTATCGTTATTGTTTCAATGACAACACGTGTATTGATGAGATCTGCTATATCATTATTTATTAAACTTTTTCAGGAAATCCTTATTACTTCATCTTCGGATAGAGAAAGATTAACAGTGCATGATAGAATTGGAGATTCCATTATAGTTGAAGTGATTATAATACTCATGTGAGTTTTTGGTGTACTTATGGACACATTCTGGACACTTTAGAGTTGCAAGTTTGAGGTTTAGGTCTACTTAGAGTAAGCAGACTGTAACTTTGGGTAACGTTTTCTGGCTCTGAATCTATATCTAGTGTTGAAGGAACGGCGTCACACCAAAAGTCACTTGCATTAGAGTCAGTGTCTGAATCAGAATGTCGAACTTTTTTCAGCTTTGTTTAGATCAGGTGAAGTTTGTTTTTGTTTTATGGAGCCTGTTGGTATAGGATTGCAGACAGAGTGCGTTGCAGGTTTGGTATGCTTTGGAAACTTAGTTTTCCTTCTTCATATATTAACCTGCCGTACAGGTGTAGTTAGTCTAATATAGTTTTATAATATTTGCGGTAACTTTTATCTGCCTTCAGTCAGTTCAATCTGAAAATGACATCAACAACATGCTAATAATTTTACCCATACGTCATATACATCATTTACATTTTCATTGCACACTACTTGCGCGTGAGTATTTATTCTCGAAGAAAAATCACATTATTGTCAGAGCTAATATGTGTATAATGTCATCGGAACCGGGAATCAACTAATATCTTAACTTATATCGGTATTTCACTGTGTTAATTTAACTTTTTCCACACGGTCATATTATTTGACTCGTTAAACATACCAGTCATATATCTATATACAAACAGGATTTACTTAAATTGAAATTTGAGTCTTCATTTGAAAGACCGTTCCAGTGTTTTGAAACTATGAAACATTCGCAGTATACAGGTGGTTTAGCCACGCTGAATACTGGGGATAACTTTGCACAGCATACAGGGGGTTCAGGCTCGCTGGCTGTTACTGAGGTGCCTCCGACGCCGCGCAGACCTCTTATTAGCCTGAATAATGGCATAGACAAAAACATTGTGAATGATGATGTGTTGCCATTTCAACCAAGTGAAAGAGAAACAAGAGACTTGTTTGGTCTTTGTGGTGATTCAAAATCGATACAATCTTCAACCTAAAGTAACTTAGACTTGAAAGGTGATAGATTTAAACCCTATTCCAACCACGAGACTAAAAATATTTTGAGTGAGCTGTTTGGACCAACCTCAGATAAAGAAAATAGCACTTCAAGGATACTTTTTGATGATTCTCAAATTAAAATTAGGGTACTGAATTAGGGTCAGTGGAGAACAACGATGCCAAAGCACATGTCTGCGTATAAAGAAGAAAATAGGATCTGTTTTCCTATCCACGAAAAAAGTAAATAGTTCTTAGATTTTCCACGACTAGGTGATTAAAAAAATCACTTGCGCCTATGTTACAGAAACGGCATTCAAACAAATCATGTAAAGCCTGGGGGAAGAAGACAGTTGTGTTCATAACCCTTGAAATCTATAGAAATACTAGGTTATCAGGGACAACTTGCGCCCAAGTACAACATTACAGCATTAGCTTACATCCAACAGGGTTTATGTACATTGTTGTCAAACTTGAAAGAAACGGATCCTAATATAGTTAAAGCAATACAGATAGTTAGAGATCTGTACGAAATGTCTAATAAGGCACTGAATCAAGCAGGAGGGACGGGGGCCTTCCATCATCTCATTAGAAGGAAAGCACCTGCGGCTGACTAAGGTCTTAAAACTTTCAAGGGCATTCAAGCTAAGGTGGTGTATTTACCATAGGCAGCAGAAGGTGTTTTGGACTAGGTCTCTAGAACCAGCTTAAGACTAGGAAAGACCAAAAGGATCAGATGAACGATCTAGTTCCTGAAATATTTGATCGATATAAGCGGAAGATCAATTTCCAAGAGAAAACAGTTCCTGTTAAAAAACAGAAACTCCAATTCAATTCTTTTGATAGACAAAGACGCAATGTCAATTATGGTA
This sequence comes from Nuttallia obscurata, assembly GCA_032358795.1. NCBI lineage: Eukaryota > Metazoa > Mollusca > Bivalvia > Cardiida > Psammobiidae > Nuttallia > Nuttallia obscurata. The sequence goes on from JAULCC010622912.1 coordinate 5,835, forward strand.
CTAGTAAAGTTCACAGGGCTAGAGAGCCATATTTTTCAGCCCGGAGAAAGAGCCGAGTACAACACCTATGCCTCCGATCTTTCGGATTCTTAGGAAACAATGACAAGGTGAGTGCTTTGTTATGTCATCAGGGTCAAATACCGGTTGGCGGTCGTCTCGGATATTTTCTACCAACACATAAAAGATAACATCAGACAAATGGATCCTTTCGATTATCACAGAGGGTAACTGCATTTAAAAAAAACTCCATTTTTAGGGGTACCACACACAAAAGTGTTTTCTGGTACCTACAAAAACAATGGCAAAATGGTACATCTGATAAATCTGAGACTACTAAACTAGTATCTGGCAAAGAAACATTTTCAAATGGATACTGTGACAAAAACTATTAATCTTGTAAAGTGAAAGACTGGACAGTATCAATAGATCTCAGCGCTTCTTATCTGCATGTTCCAATTTACCTGCACATCGAAATTTTTTCAGATTCACTTTTCAAGGTCAATGCTATCAATGGAAAGTAATGTTTTTCCGTACGTTTGTTGCCCCACGAGTATTTACCAAAACTGTGTCAGTAGTGGCAGCCTACTTAAGGTCCATGAATATTCGTCTGGGGGTCTACCTGGGCGACTGGTTGGGTCCCAGTCAAACCAGAAATCAACTACTTCGAAACATATCTCTGACCTGTTAATTTCACTGGGTCGGTGGTTCTACCCGGGTGCACTCTGTGCCTTAAATAGTAAACAGAGGTCCTCCGGGTTCTTCCTCCACCTGTAATGAGCTGGACGTCGAGATATAATTGAAATACTGTTAAAGTGACGTTAAATTCCAAATAAACAAACAAACAAACAAAATAATAAATTCAGAAAAAATGAGTTTAATCCCAAGGCAGGACATTGTTTACACAAGTGCTTTGTTCAATCTGTGTTAGGGCCTAGTCATACCCAAAGACGAAAGAGTTCAAAAACTTTGGTCAGCAATCGCCATTCTGTATAAAGGTAAAGTCAAGCCAAAAAGACTTCCTACATCTTTTAGGACTGATGGCACTATGCAAAGATCTGATTCCTCATGCTCGTCTTTTTATAAGGTCTATACAACTACACCTTCTCAATTTTTGGAAACTCTCCATTCATCAGTAGATATGGATACAATGTATCCCTTTTACTGCACATCTAGAATCTCATCTCAGATGGTGGTCAAATCCAGCAAACATTTTCGAGGGACGTGCTTAGCAACAAAAAATATCAGACATCACACTCACAACAGATGCATCTAAAATGATGTACGGGAGTTATGTAGGCAACAGTTATGTTCAGGGTCTCTCGATCAGCACATCATTTTTTTAGAAATGGAAGCAGTTGTATTAACAATGAAACATTTTCTAACACAGCTTCGGGGCAAATTCAGTTATCAAATCAGACAACACAACTGTAATATGATATTGCAACAAACAAGGGGGGCACAGAATCATGTCACCTTTATATCAAAGCCCGGACTTTGTGGAATCTAGCAATAAAAACAATGTATACCTGAAAGTATTTCACATTGCAGGCAAACAGAACAGTTTAAGCAGATCATCTGAGTCGCCAAAAAATAAAACATACATGAGGGCCTCTCAATCGCTCAATAGATCAGAGCCATTATTTGTTACTTTCACTTATGGATCTATTTGCCTCAGAACAGAACCATCAGACCAGAAAATTTTTCTCTAGGTTTCCAACCAACCAATCAAGATATGCGTTAAGCATTTCGTGGGAGTACATGAATGCATATGCATATTCCCCGATTTTTCTCGTTCCAAAAGTACTGAATCACATGTCTCGATTACATTGCATCTGGTTGCTCCTCGATGACAGAGAAGACATTGGTACACAGAAATTCTTAATCTGCTAGTAGCAAGTCCACATAAACTACCAGTGTTACCAGAATATCAACAGCCCAAAACAGTGATAAAACATCCAAACCCAGAAATATTTCATCTAACAGCCTGGATGTTGTCGACAGACAATACAGAAATGCAGGCTTTTCTAAAAACACAAGAAATCTACTCAAAGCTGTATGGAGAACAGGTGCACAGAAGGACTATAGTAGCAAATTCAAAATGTTCATTAGCTGATGTTGTGCAAGGGAGATTAATCCCTATTCTTCCACTCTAACTCAAATCACAGATATTTTTACACATATTTATCAAAAAGGTCTTCTGTAAATGACTATAAATGGGTATAGACCCATTTTATCTGCAGTTCTACCTACAATAGACAATGTCACGTAATACATCGTTTCGTGCAAAAATGATGACTTATGGTTCACAGTAAAATGGGGGGAAATTTGAACAAGTTAAGTAGGGGTAAAAAACAAAATGTACACTCTATCACGGATGTGACTGTATCTTGAGTGGTCACACTGCAATGCATCGCCGGTGCATATGATTCGTTAAATTGTTGATTCTTCCTGTGAAATAATGTTTTATTCCTGAATGATTGCTTGACAAGTTCGTTGAAGTAAGCGTGGACGGGTTTGGACGAAATCTCACTCGTCTGTTCAGAATATCTCAGGCTTATTCAATTTGGTTGGTATCAGGACTTTTAGCAGGCCAATCATCAATAACACAGTATACAGTATCTCTAGTTGTGTGCCAAATTATGACGATTAACATATTGACGTTTGATAACGTATACGACGTAAGGACGACGTCCTTGTTAATCATTATTCCGCAGACGATAACAAATAATCTGCCAACTGATTCGGTTATTATGAAGTCTAAGAGTGTTAAAGCAGTAACAGTGGCAATTTGGAATCAAATGCACAAATGACTGATCATTTTATATCGGTCTAGACCAAGCGTTGTAACACGCGGACGTCTACGGCCTGGCAATACGTCGGTGCGCTCTGTCTCTCAAAATCGTGTCCAAACATTACGTCTCGCTCTAATAGATCTCCCGACATGCTTTGCTATTTCTTTTGTCGACATGCCACCATCAAGCATGCCAATCATACGTTTACGTAAATTCATGGGTTTTCTTTGCATACTTAAAATGTTATAATGTGAAAACATGTTGTTGGTTTAAAAGTTTTGAAGCGTTTTCTTTTCTTTGACAACGACATCAGTAAGGCAAATTAAACAAATTGACCGAATACAACAAGAAACATGCCAAACAAAGAGTGCTCGTGCTTATTGAGTTTCGCGTTGTCGACGAAAATCAGTGTAAAACATCGATAAAATTTAGGAATCCTGATAGCACAGGGTAAGGCTTATATTATCTTCCTACTTTCTTTTCACAATTATTTCTTAAACACAAAAAATGTTGTGTGTTTTTGGTTCAGTATAGTATTATTATATCCGTTAAACATATATATCTTCATTGAGAGCTGTAAAACAGATCAATATCGTCATAGGGCATGGATAGTCATTTTCAAACAGGGGCATAATTGTGTCAAGTGGAATGAAACCGGTAATGACTTTATATTTTGCAACGTGTAAAAACTCAAGGCCTTGCACTGTATACGAAAAAACAATAAAGGTTTGTCTTACGATACACTAAGAGAGACTTTTAATAGTAACATTTACGCCACATGTCAGTGGCATTAGTAAATATGCTTTACATTCTTTGAGATCAGGAGGCACTTCGACAGCACTTAATAATGGTGTAAAGGATCGTAAGTTCAAGAGGCATGGGTTAGGTAAAAGGCAGAATACAAGAGAGGCTAGAAGTTTCCCAGAGTCTAGGGCTGTAAACTTTACTAACATTTATCGTATGTCTGTATGGTCTTTATTACCCTTTCACTAGAACACTTTGTATACATAACGACATAATATATTCCACCGAATATATGAGGGTGTATTAGTGGTTTATTCAATAAATGCGGTTGAGTGAATATGAATAAGAAAAAATGATTTTCCTTTGGTAGCGTAACGTCCTATAAGGGGCATTGCCATGCACGAGATCCTCATGCATTTGATAGGGTAAATAATCAGTCACCTCTGGACATTCAACTGAGTTAGACGTGAATATAACGGGCTATTTTTCATTTGATATTGTCGGTGGATATTGCTATGGAATTAAGTAATTGTGAATGGGCACATGTGTCATATGCTGACTAGTACATGTTGTTATATCCATAAAAATTGTATAATAATTAACTAGGTACATGTTTTGTGCAAAGCTTATGCAAAGCTGAGGGCGCAGTTGCTTAGTGGTGTCCGCCTTGCGTTCAGGAGGTTACAAGTTCGAGCCCCGAAGGGGGCCTTTCTCCTGACCTTCATTTGTTGACACCAAGTACTGGTTCAAACCCAGGAAACGGACTCGAAAGTGTTTCTACAAGCCATAGGCTTTCAACATAACCGAGCTAAAATAAATAAGTTTAA
>JAULCC010622923.1:0-10197 GCA_032358795.1 Nuttallia obscurata
CAGGGGGAGGGTCGTTGCTAATGTTGAAATAACTTGTGACCCAACCCCTTCTCCATGTACTATTGGAAATAAAATACCTTTAAACTAAACTAAACTACATCCAACGTAAGGATGACGTTCACGTAGACCACCCTGGTGCAGAAGATTGAGTACTGTTTGGGCAGATATTTGGTTGTTATTTGTACCAGGGTGTTAGCAGCAGTGCCAGTGGCAGTTTGAAAATTATCGCGTAGGTGTGTGCTCATGATATAGCAGTCTTGACCAGGCGTTGTGATACGCAGACGTTCACTACGTGGTAAATCTTCCGCACGCCATGTTGCTTGAAAACGTTGCTTCGGTTTCGAATAGCACGGCTAGAACTGCCAACAACCCTAGCAACCTCATTCGTCGCCATACCAGCATAAAGAATGGCACGTTCACGTAAATTTATTGGAATTTTAGTTATTTCAAAAATAAAAGAGAACTTAATAAAGTCCACCGCTGTTGGTTCCAATCCCGGTCTGGACACTTCGGGTTTTTCAAGTGAGGAAGCCTTCCAGCTGGCTTGCGGTAGGTCGGTGGTTTTACCCGGGTGCGCTCTGTGCCTGAAATAGTGTACAGAGGTCTCCCGGTGTTTTCCTCCACCTGTAATGAGCTGGACGTCTCAATATGACTTAAATACTTTTAAAGTTGCGTTCAAATTCCAAACAAACAAGCAAACAATTTTTTCAACGTATTTTTCTTACTGACAACAGTCTATAAAATCAGACTGAATGGTTTGATTTTATAAACAAAGATTATACTAGTCCGTGCATGCACGTCAAATCTATTTTAACATGTTTTTGTGTGTAATGTGGACAATGTAATTATCATTGGTTTTATTTGACACCTAATCGTCCGCTCGAACCTACGAAGGGCATGTTGGTTTTAAATTAAACATTAAAACAAGAGGACCATGATGGTCCTGTAATCGCTCTCCTGAATTTTTCTCTTTACAAAATAACTTCATGTAAATCATGCAACCCTAAGGTCTAACCATTTGAAAAATCTTGATTGATAACCATTACACTTTGATGACACAGAAACTGTATTAGCTTAAGCATGCCTAGATTTTTTCAGATACAGAGAAATTGTAGTTTTTTACTGTATAAGTCTATGTAAAATAAGACAAACATGAGGCATAGCAAAATCTGACTATGGGGTCACCATTTGAACATAATTAGTAGAGAACCTATATATTATGTTTCAACCAAAATATCTAAGGCTCTAGTCTTTGTGGTTTCAGAGGAAAAGATATTTAAAGTTTTCATTATATAACTGAATGTAAAACTCCCTAGGAAAGGGCCAAATTTGACCCCTCGGTCATGATTTTAACAAATTTGGTTAAAGACCTATTTATTATGATGTTACACACACAGTATCTAAGCTCTTGTCTGTATGGTTTCAGAGGAGAAGATTTTTAAAGTTTTCACTATATAAGTCTTTTGTAAAACAAGACCGCCCCAGGGCGGGGCTAACTTTGACCCAATGGTCATGTTTTAAAAACTTGGTATGGGACCTGTATATGATGATACACAAAAAATATCTTAGCTCTAGTCTATATGGGTTCAGAGGAAAAGATTTTTAAAGTTTTCACTATATAAGTATTTGTAAAGCAAGACCGCCCCAGGGCGGGGACAACTTTGACCCCAGGATCATGTTTTAACAAACTTGGTAAAGGACCTATATATGATGTTACACACAAAATATATAAGCTCTAGTCTTTATGGTTTCAGGGAAGCAGATTTTTAAAGTTTTCATTATATAACTCTTTGTAAAACAAGACCGCCCCAGAAAGGGGGGCCAACTTTGACCCATGGGTCATGATTTTAACAATCTTTGAAAAAGACCTATATATTATGTTACACACAAAATATCTAAGCTCCAGTCTGTATGGTTTCAGAGGAGAAAATGTTTTAAGTTTTCACTACATAATTCTATGTAAAACAAGACCGCCCCAGGGCGGGACCAACTTTGACCCCAGGGTCATGAATTTTACAAACTGTATATGATGTTACAAACAAACTATCCAAGCTCTAGTCTCTTTTGTTTCGGAGGAGATGATTTTTTAAGTTTTTATTATAATGTTAATCAAGACCGCCCCAGGGCGGGGCCAACTATGACTCCAGGGTAATGATTTTAACAAACTTGGTATAAGACCTATTTATGATGTTACACACAAAATATCTAAGCTCTAGTCTTTGTGGTTTCAGAGAAGAAAATTGTTTTTAGTTTTCACTATATAAGTCTATGTAAAACAAGACCAACCCAGGGTGGGGCCAACTTTGAACCAAGTGTCATGATTTTAACAAACTTAGTATAGGACCTGTATATGATTTTCAAACAAAAAAATGTCAGCTCTAGTCTTTATGATTTCGTAAGTTTTCACTATTTAAGTCTTTGTAAAATAAGACCGCCCCATGGAGGGGTCATGATTTTAACAAACTTGGTTAAGGACCTATATATAATGACATATGCATAATATCTAAGTTCTAGTCTGTATGGTTTCTGACAAGAAGATTTTCAAAGTGTTTTCTATTTTTAGCTTTGGCGGCCATATTGTTCATCTGACGTAAACCATTTGAATAAATTTAAGAAAGGCTGATGCCATGATGTTTCAGACCAAGTTTGAACAAAATCCAGTCAAAGGTTCAGGAGAAAAAGTCATTTTAAGGAAAAGTTGAGGGACGGACGGACGGACGGAAGACGGACCAGGTGATCACAAAAGTTCACCATTGACCACTATGTGTCAGGTGAGCTAAAAATATGTATAGAAATCGGAAGTTTCTTTTTTGTTTCAGTATACATGTAGTATTCCCGAATGTTGAATGTACAAGTCTAATCTCTGTGTTTGTATCTTTTCTCAAATACGTGTAGTATTATTATTTAAGGCAAGTGAAGACGTTAAAAAGATTCATCAAGATGAATACGGTATTTTCAGTGTTTCATATGATGAATTAATTCTAGCGAATGTTTCGTACCGGACAACATATTTGTATCACGCATGAACTGACAATATGAATGAAATTTATCTTCTACTCAGAAGAATTTAGATAATTATTGAATGAGATGAGGATATACATTATACATTGTATAAACTTACGGGGATAATATTATTATTTCCTGCTGACTTGTGGCTAGACTATCCTTCTGCTTCTGTACATGACTGAACGAAAACGAGACTAGGTATTTACTACTGGACTTTATGAATGAAAAAGGAAAATGATAATCTGCACTCGTTTAGTTTAAACATATTGACACATACACTAAGAATACATAACACAGTCATTATTTTTTCATTATTAGTTTATTACTGAAGATACATGAGGCATATCTAAACTATATCCTGCGATTTCTTCCACAATTAAGAACGTCTTCCATTCGAGTATAATTGATTACTACTAAGTTTTTTGCCGGCTCGAAAAAAGGTCATCATTTGGTTTTTTCATCATATGGTATGTATATTCTGTCCTGAGGGGCCTCCTTGGCCGAGTGGTTATAGTCGTTGACTTGCAATCATCTCTCAGCCCCTCAACGCCTGGGCTCGAATCCCGGTCTTGGCACTTTGGATTTTTCAAATAAGGAAGCCTTCCAGCTGACTTGCGGTAGGTCGGTGGTTCTAACCGGGTGCACTCTGTATCTGAAATAGTGCACAGGGGTCCCCCTGGGTCTTCCTCCACCTGTAATGAGCTGGACGTCGCGATATGACTGAAATACTGTTAAATTCCAAAACAACCAAAAAACAAAACAAACATTCTGTCCTGACGACAATGAGTCACCTAAAGGCCAGGTGCTTCAAAAATAAACTCTAACTATGTTTACCCTGAGGAAGGGTACGAATACAAAGCTTTATACTGAGGGAGGTTACCACTGAGAAGACATACCACAACCAAAGTTTATCCTGAGAAAGCATACAACTTCCGAAGCTTACCCTGAGAGAGCACAATCCTACTAAATTTCATCTTGAGGAAACTTACCACTACTGTTGCTTATCCTGATGAAAAAAAACACTATCTAAACTTATCCTGAGGAAAATTTCTACTATCAAAGCCAATCCTTAGGAAGCATATCACTTTCAAAGCTTACCCTAAGGAAAATACCACTATCATAGCTTATCCTTCAGAAGAAGCATACCAATATCAACGCTTATTCTGAGCAATGTTTAACCTGGGGGAAAATATCACTACCAAAGCTTTTCCTGAGGAAGCATACCACTATCAAAGCTTATCTTGAGGAAAAATACCACTAGCAAATATAATCCTGAGAGAGCACAATACTACTAAAGCTTATCTTGAGGAAGCATACCACTATGCAACTAGCAATCCTGACCCTGAAGAAAGGTTCTACTACCAAAGTTTATCCCGAGGATAGTACATCCAATTATTATCCTGATAATAAGTACCACCACAAAAGTTTATCCTAAGAAAGGGAAAGCATTCCACTACCAAAGCTTGTCCTGAGGAAACATACTACTACCAAAGCTTATCCTGCGGAAGCAAACCTCTACCAATATATAATCAGATGAATTATACCACTACCAAAGCATACCATTATCATTGCTTATCTCGAGGAAAATATCACTAGCAAAGCTGGTCCTGAGGAAACATACCATTACCAAAACTTATCCTGAGGAAGTGTACCTCTACCAATATATAAGCAGATTATTTATACCAAAGAAAAATCCTTAGAAAGTTAACAATTTTTTAAGCTTATCTGGAGGATGCATTCCACTTTATGAGAATTATAAAAGCGAGAAAAACTCGTTGTTTCTTAACATAAATCAAATCCTAAAACTAAGCAAGGGTAAATACAATGTAATCTGATGGACAAATTTATAATATGCCATTTTGAGAATAAAATATTGTTAAACTAAAAAGGATCTATCCTCACGTTAGTGTTGTAAACCCAAAAACAGTACCTATCGTTATTACACTTCTACCTGAACTTAGGTTATTAGGTTATCACATAAGAAGTGTAAATTTAGATTCTGAACAATTTATTTAACCTCTATAGAAAACGCTTTTTTGTATAATTATATATATAAATTAAAAAACTTACAACATAAATATCACTTAGTACAGATTAATGAATGAAGACAAGATACAATATCTAATATAAATAAACCACCAATGGCATATATGTATAATAAATAGTTCACCATTAAAAGGGTTACTATAAATAGTTCAAAAATGAAGTGATAGTTACTATAGCCAATAAAACAGTACCGGTAGTTAATATACATTGTAAAACAAGCTGATATAATAAGTCACTCCAAATGCTTATTTCAATCACAAAACTATCAAGGTGAATTCTACATAAGATATCAATGTTTATTTTTAGTTTAATATACACAAGTGGGCCGACTATTTTATATCAAGCTTGCTTAATAGTTTACCTGAACTGAAACTCAAAACAAAGTCTCCAAATGTGTGTCATATAAAAGATATTTTTGTGGTCAAGTTGTGTTTGAACATAGTCCTGATAAAGTGTCAGGATAAAGTGACCGGCCGGGGTTCAGCCCCCACGTGTATCAGTGCTATACACTGGGCACGTTAAAGAACCACAATTCTCTACAGAAGAGTTTTGTGTATTCGCTTCCCTCTCTTTGGGACGTCCATTAGCCCTAGCTGGCAGAAAGTGACGTAAATCAAACAAACAAACAAAAACAAAGTCCTGACTAGAGGGATAAATAATTTTCATATTTCTGCCTTGTGAAGAGGGAGTGTAGTATAAAGAAATTTAATTGTATCAATGTGATAAACATGCATATTTATTCATCAAATAAAAATCTAACTTGTGCAAACAGTAGGCCCCTATGGCAATGCATGCATTATAGTGTAAGTTGTGTTGTTAGTTTTTCTACGTAAAAAATATCAATGACCAGATAATCATTTCTCAAAACACTTAACAGTTCAAAGGACTGAAGGTCCTGAGAGGCACCAAGAATGAACATTCCTCCATCTCAATTGGGGAAACACAAATACCCACATTAGATAGTTACATTACTGAATGACTTTGACCTATGATCTCCTGACCTCAAAGATAAAGGGGTCGTCTGCTCATCATCATGAACCTACATTCCAAATATGAGGACTGTAGGGTAAACGATAGATGATTTTGATCAGAAACCATTTGGATAACAACATTACTGAATGACCTTGACCTTTGACCTCAATAGAAAAAGGATTTGTTTCCTCCTCATCACGAACCTCCCTACCAAATATGAGGTCTGTAGATTTATTAATGTATGAACAATTGATAAGAAACCATTTGGAAAATAACAGTACCTTTGACCTACTAACCTAAAAAGATATAGGAGTCATCTAATCAACATCATGAACCTCTATACCAAATATGATGACTGTAGGTTAAAAGATGAATGAGCTATTGACCTGAAACCATTTGGATAAAAAGTTCTGTATGACCTTGGCCTTTGGTCTAAAAAAGTGGTCATCTATTCATCATCATGAAGCTGTCTATCAAATATTAGGACTGTAGGTTAATCAATGGATGAGTTATTGATCAGAAACTATTTGGATAATTAGTGTACTGAATGGCCTTGACCTTTGACCCAGTGACATAAAAAAATAAAGGGGACATCCGGTCATCCTCATAAACCTTCCTTCAAAATATGAGGACTAGAGGTTTATCAATGGATGAGCTTTTGATCGCAAACCATTTGCACAATTAAAATACCACATGACCTTGACCTTTAAATAACTGACTTCAAAAGAAAAGTGGTCATCTTCTCACCATTATGAACCTCTCTATCAAGTATGAGGACTGTCGATTTGTCGACAGATGAGTTATCGGTCAAAACCATTTAGTTTTTTAAAGTACTTATTGACCTTGCCCTTTAACATACTGACCTCAAAAGAAATAGGGGTCATCTACTTATCATCATGAAATTCCCTACTAAATATGATGACTGTATGTTTATCGATGGATGATCTCTGACCTACTGACCTTAAAAGAAATAGGGGATAATCTTATCATCATTATGAATCTCCATACTAAATATGAGGACTGTATGTTAAAAGATGGGCGAGATGTTGATCGGAAACCATCGGACAATTACAGTACTAAATGACCTTGCCCTTATAACCATCTAACCAAAAAAAGAAATAGGGGTCATCTACTCATCATCATGAAACTCCCTACCAAATATGTGGACTGTAGATTAATTGATGAATGAGTTATTGATTGGAAACCATTGGATTACCATAATAAATGACCTTCAAATTAACCTACTGACCTCAAAAGAAATATGGGTCATCTATTCATCATCATTAACCTCCATACTAAATATGAGGACTGTAGGTTTAAAGATTTAAGCTAAACTGCATGGCGTTCATAGACGTCATCAGCGTGCTCAGGTGATCATGACCTTGTGCTCTTCCAAGTGACACTGGTGAAATTCTACTTGGTTAGACAAGTTAAAATTCCGTCAATGTATAGTCGTAACATTAAAATTGCTTGTGATAAGATATTATTTTTGTACGCCCTTCCATTTTAATTCTATCTCATGTATCTCAATAATTTTCGAACAGCCCTCGTATGTCCTAAATTTTTTTCAATTTCCTCATTACGTAGAGATGCCCTAGGTCTGCTAAAATGTACTTAAACTTGTTAATATTCTCAGTCTGTAGAGACGTCCCTAATCTTATCAATGTATTTAGTTTGTAGAGATGCCCTTAATCATGTCAATGTCCACAGTCTGTAGAGATGTTTTAATCTTTTCAAAGTTGTCAGTCTTTTAGATGTCCTTTTAATCTTGTCAATGAACATAGTCTAAAGAGATATCCCTTATTTCGTCAATGTTCTCAGTCTGAAGAGATATCTTGAATCGTGTCAGTGTACTTAGTCTGCAAGATGTCCCAAGTCTTGTCAATGTCCTCAATCTGTAGAGATATCCTAATTCATATCGATGTCTTCAGTTTGTAGAGATGTTTAAGTCCTATCAATGTACTCAGTCTGTAGAGATGTACTTAATGTCGTCAATGTCCCCAGTCTGAAGAGATGTCCTTTATTATAACAATGTCCTCAGTCTTTTGGGGTGTTCTATATTTAATCAATGACCTCAAACAACAGAGATATTTGAATCTTTTAAATGCCTTTAATCTATGAAGATGGCATTATTATTATCAATGTCCTCTGTCAGCAATGGTTTCCTTAAATATGTAAATGTCAACATTCTATAATGATGTCCTTAATCTTATCGAAACCATCAATCTTCACAGTTGTCATTTATCTTCTTAATATCCTCAATCTGCACAGTGAACACAAATCTAAACAATGTTAACTTTAATCTAATCTGTAGAGATAAATTTAAACAAATCAATTTCGATCTTTACAGTTGTCTTAACTGTCATCTATATTCCTAATCTTCAAAGTTGTTATACATCTAATCAATGTTCTCAATCTGACTAGTTGTCTTAACTCTCATCAAAATGCTCAATCTGCACAGTTGTCTTTACTCTCATCAATATTCCTAATACTCAAAGTTGTCTTTAATCTTATCATTGTCCTCAATTTTCACAGTTGTCATTAATCTTATCAATGTCTTAAATCTGCACAGTTGTCATTTATCTTATCAATATTCTCAATGTGCACAGTAGTCATTAATCTGATCAATGTCCTCAATCTGCAGACTTGTCATAATCTTATCAATGTCCTCAATCTGCCCAGTTGTCATTAATCTTATCGATGTTCTTAATATGCAGAGTTGTCATTTATCTTATAAATGTCCTTAATCTGCACAGTACCATTTTTCTGATTTATGTTTTAAATCTGCACAGTTGTCATATCTTATCAATGCCTTAAGTCTTCACAGTTGTCATTAATCTAATCAATGTCTTAAAGCTGTACAGTTGTTATAAATCTTATCGATGTACTAAATCTGCACAGCTGTAATTAATCTTATAAATGTCCTTAATCTGCCCAGTACCATGTTTCTGATTTATGTCTTAAATCTGCACAGTTGTCATTTATCTTATCAATGTTCTTAATCGGCACAGTTGTCATTTATCTTATCAATGTCCTTAATCGGCACAGTTGTCATTTATCTTATCAATGTCCTTAATCTCCACAGTTGTCATCAGTCTTATTAATGTTCTTAATCTGCACAGTTGTCATAAATCTAATGAATGTCTTAAAGCTGCACATTTGTCAATAATCTTATAATTGTCCTCAATCTACACAATTGTCATTAATCTTATAAATGTCCTTAATCTGCACAGTTGTCATTAATCTTATAAATGTCCTAAATCTGCACGGTTGTCAATAATCTTATAATGTCTTAAATCTGCACAGTTGTCATTAAAATTATCAATGTCCCAAATCTGCACACTTGATATGAATCTAATCAATGTCCCCAATCTGTACATTTGTCATTAATCTTATACATGTCCTAAGTCTGAACAGTTGTCAATAATCTTATCAATGTCCCCAATGTGCACACTTGTCATTAATCTGATCAATGTCCTAAGTATGCACAGAGGTCAATAATCTTATCAATATCTTAAATCTGCAAATTTGTCATTAATATTATCAAATCAATGCCCTCAATCTGCACAGTTATCTTAAATCTTATCAATGTCTTTAAGCTGTTCACTTGTTATTAATCTTATCAATGTCCCCAATGTGCACACTTGTCATTTATCTTATTTATGTCCCCAATGTGCACACTTGTCATTTATCTTATTAATGTCCCCAATGTGCACACTTGTTATTAATCATATTTATGTCCCCAATGTGCACACTTGTCATTTATCTTATTAATGTCCCCAATGTGCACACTTGTCATTTATCTTATTAATGTCCCCAATGTGCACACTTGTTATTTATCTTATTAATGTTCTCAATGTGCAGAGTTGTTATTAATCTTATTAATGTCTCCAATGTGCACAGTTGTCATTTATCTTATTAATGTCCCCAATGTCCACACTTGTCATTTATCTTATTAATGTCCCCAATGTGCACACTTGTTATTTATCTTATTAATGTCCCCAATGTGCACACTTGTTATTTATCTTAATAATGTCCCCAATGTGCACACTTGTTATTTATCTTATTAATGTCCCCAATGTGCACACTTGTTATTTATCATATCAATGTCCCCAATGTGCACGGTTGATATTAATCTTATTAATGTCCCCAATGTGCACACTTGTTATTTAT
>JAULCC010622967.1:0-10196 GCA_032358795.1 Nuttallia obscurata
AATATTTAGTATAAAATATGAATCTGAATGAATTCACTAACCGTAAGTGTGACTATTAACTTTATTTTAGTTTAAATATAAACATTTCATTCATATGTGTCCGTGCTTATGATAATAATTTTTCGAAAACAATCAAAATATGTACATGATGCTTTCCTGAAAAATTCTTGTTGACGTAAGTATTCACTTAAGTACAAGTTTGAGTATAGCCACAGTAAGAGTTTGGACCGCTACATGTACCTCAATAGGTTACTATTAACACCCTTATCACTGGGGCTATGTCGCCATGAAACTTATTAATTTTAGCTCGATTATGTTGAAAGCCTATGGCTTGTAGAAACACTTTAGAGTCCGGTTCCTAGTAAGAAACAGTACTTGGTGTCAACAAATGAAGATCAAGAGAAAGGCCCCCTTCGGAGTTCGAACCCGCAACCTCCTGAAGCAGGGCGGACACCATATCCTCTGCGCCACTGCACCCCCATATGTCGCCATTAAACTGTTATCAGTTACTTGCAACTATTACGTGGCGTATAATGACAATACATTCCAAATTTCGGACTGGTTCTCCCGAACTACCGCGGAATCTCGTCTCTTCTATACGAGATTACGGACATTCGGCGTATGTTTGATCCCGCCTTAAACTATAAACAATCACATAATCGTGTAAGCAGTACAACAAACTATGCCCTTAAATTCCTTTAAAATGTGCTAAAATCTGCTTCATAAATACAACCAGATCGACATCAAACGTTTGAAGGATTCAGGTATAATTTCAAATCATTTGTATAGGGGCTTAGTCTGATTGGTCAAGGTGATACAAACGCTTTAATCTTCAACGTGGTTACCTCGCGGATAAATGGGGTCCTGTGAACGAAAATATTTGGCTTTGAAGGGTAAATGTTTGTCTATTGTTTGGAAGTGCTTTGATGCTTTTAAAAATATTTTCTTCTTCTTTTGACGTAGAACCATTGTAGCCACAGAAGGAACCGTGCAGGGGCTCGAAAAAGTAAACTGATGTTACAAAATAGGCTGGTCGGGTATGGGTAAAGTCGGAGCCCGTTTTAAATTAATACCCAGACGAGGCAAGCTGTGTCATAATGACTCGACTCTTATTATTCCTCTCAGCCACGAAAGAAGTAGTCTGGTTTCCGATTTAACATTAGGAAAAATGCAAGATTAGGAACCCGACTTTGCAGGTAATGTCTGCGTCTACCAAATGTGTTGTGCTACATCGCAAAAACATGTATGCCTTGGTGGCACGTGACCAGACATAACAATCCATTTCAGACCCATAGGCTAAAAACAAATATATTCACGCTTCGTGCTCAAATCTTGAATCAATTTATGAGGTTCAGCTTATTTTCATAAAACATTTCAGTTAAAAAGTCAAAATTCTAAACTTATTCCAAAGTCGAAATTCTAAACTTATTTGAAAGCCAAAATTCTAAACTTATTCGAAAGTCGAAGTTCTAAACTAATTCGAAAGTATTAAACTCCTTTAACCCAATTGTTATAAAAGCCTCATAAGTAGAATAATTGCGTTTGAAGTATTGCAAAGAAGAACGAAGAAAATTCTAAACAATAATGTTTCAATTTGCGCATGCACCGGTTCGAATTGATCTTCATCATATTTACTTGAGTAACACAATAGAGTTAGGATAACCGAATTTCATCAAATAAAAAATAGGGCACTTCATTTAGTATAGATTCAGGCCGGTCAATGTCATCAGTAAGTTTTGCATGAAATTTTGATACTTTAAAAATGGCACAGGACCTTACATACAAGCACTGCAATAATATTGTTGTTCCTCTAACATATTTACTAACATAAAAATGCCAATGACATGCAATGCTTGAATTTCAATCAGACACTCGTTGTTTTCTTTTGTTTATTGACTAAGTTCGCAACTGCAATTACTTGAGCTAATACATGTGTTATTTCGCCCCCACGAAATTCTAGCAATTTCATTGGTTTTAGCATGTCACTTGAAAACCCACCATATTTCTATAGGGGTTTGTGAATTCTATAACCGGGTTTGCGATAGTTCAGTATATAATGTCTTTTCCTAGTTCAAGGGATGGGATGGGATTCTTTTAGTTTTCTTTCCGGAATTAGATTATATCATTTCAAATGAGAGTTAATCATATGGCCCAAATCGATTCTAATCGCTTTCTTAAATCCAAATAACAGTTTACCCATGACGTCATTTTACTCATGACGTCGTAAGTAATGCTACCAACGAATATCAACTTTTAACAAATAGAACATGAAGTTGTGGATGCTCTGCAAATATATGGACTGGTCAGTCAGACCTGAAGTAAGATATTGACCGAATCGAAGCTTTGTCTGGTAAATCTCATGCCGTTGCGTTCCCTTGGTTTGAATGTAAGGGGGTGACCATGTCTTAGAAGTGTTTTATCACCAGTCTTTAACTTCAAGGCAAATACTAAATTAAATGGAGCTGTTTGGTTTGGGCACGAGTAGTACCATTTCCGAAGCTGAGCCTGTTGCAGAGATGTAATTGTGAACGTGAGGAACGACAACTCTGTGGAGAAGATTGCCGCCGTCGTGTTTTCTTTATCAATTTCCTTTTACTGACATCTATGTCTAAACACTCCTTTCTGCAATAAGGTCATTGTATTTAGAAAGAGGTTCCCAAATTATCTTTTTTATCAATAAGTTTAATAAGATAAATCGAAATAGGATAAAAATAAATGAAAATGTAATAAGATGAAATCCTCTGAAATTAAAAGAATTTACATAAATAAATTAAGACTTGTCTTGTTCAAAAAATGCTGGTTACTGTGTTATTATAATTCTGTAAATTTGATAATTCTGTAAATTTCATTTTTCTTTCTTTTTTGTATAATTAATTCTTCTTTTATAAATCTACTGATGGTTAATTGTAATTTCTTTATTGCTAAAGACCTGATATCATAAAAGTTATTTATCGTCGACTCGGCGGTCTTTCCTACAACAGCGGATGTTACGTGAATGTTTATTCAATACGAAACTTAATAATCGACTTAAACAGGGGCAATGCAGCTACCACATTTGACCATGAACACAGATATCTTTATATCTTTAATTGAGTCTCGCCGTGGCTATTACAAAAATAAACATATAGAATAAAACAAAAACGTTTTCCAATTACCATGCCATTCAATACTCAGTTATAAGAGACTATTCATACTCTATATGCAAAACAACTCGTATCTGTCGTAACTCATTTACAAACAAAATTACTGAATAAAAATAACGTATGTAGCCATTGTTAATCATGCAGTCAAACCATATCACTCAGATATATATGATTTCGTATATTTTTTTTTCATTATTAGTAGATATGTAATTACGACGACATAGCCAAAAGGCAAATATAAGAGAATAAATCGAAATTAATTTTAAAAATACGTTTTTGAATCATTTATTATTATTTCAAACCAAATAGATAGATTTTATTCAGAAAATAAAGGCGATTAGCCTGATTCATCAAACAACTCAATGCATGTAAGCACGCAGTAAAACAGTTAATTGGCAGCAGCCAGAGCAGTAGATAATGGTGTATATCATTACATAAATATCTCATTTGTTCACCAAAACACGATGTGACCACTCATATCAATCATCAATATGAAATAAACTGATCAACAGTTAATAAATACTCATTATAAAATATGAGTTAATAAACAAAATGCTCACAACATGGCGTTTAAGATGATGTAGCTCAAAACGACTATGACACAGAATAACCTTGAGCCTGCTGAAAAAATGTCGTCTACTTACACTGTCGTCTGTCTGGATTTTAAAATGCATCGGAATCGCCTAATATTTGGAGAAACAATTGGCCGAATGTTACTACTCGGCGTCTAATCTGGATCCAAACTGTTTGAAAATTCGATCACGGTCGCCCTTAGCAGCCAAAGGTTAAACATGAATAACTCGTTCGGGACATGTAGGGTAAACCATTTCTACGTTTCAAAGCTAAACACTTGATACAATATTGGGACGGTGGTCTAATTGCATCAGGATCGAAGGGTCCTTGGTTCAAATCCCAACCAGACCGTCGGATTTTTCTGGGCAGAAAATTAATCCCCCACGTGCCCATGTGTATAAATGGGTACTTGTGAAGGTGTAAGCCAGTGTTCCGTGGCTGCAACCTGGGCCATGTGTTAACTGCCGACTTACATCCGGGCCCCGTGTTCACAAAACTTTTCAAAATCAGGATCAGGACCAGGATCAAATGTATAATTTTGATTTTCTTAAACCATATTGCTTTAAAACTAAACTGCTTGATACAAGTGATCCAGGTTGTTGAAAAGAATACAGATTTGAGCTTAAATAGTATTGCATTCAGTATTGATGAGAAAAATGTAAAATATTTAATTGATCCTTATAAAATCAGGATCAACATTTTTATCAATTTTAAAATCAGGATCAACCCTTCTAATGCAATATTTTGATGTAATAAACCTTTTTTGTATATAGACAAGCTTTTCTATGAGACTTTAAGTAGCCGTGATTAAAATATCCTGAATATCGAAGACAGCATGTTGAAGATATTAAAAATATTTATTTGATCCTGATTTTGAAAAGTTTTGTGAACACGAGGCCTGCTGATAATCGGGGCAATAGTAAAACACCTTCTAACGTATCTCCAATATGAAACAGATTGTTGTATAAATGTAGTTAAAAAATACAACAACAACAACCACAACCACAAATATTTATATACATAAAAAAGAAAGATTCACCTCGAAACACTTATATAAATACAGCCGATGTGGTAAGGTGGTCTGTGGGTAACATTTGTATTTTCGATATTATCCATATTGTATTTTGCACACAAATTTAACCAGATATTTTTTATGGTTAGGGGTAAAATACTAAACTTATGAACGTGTAGTGATTTGAAGTTTATAGTACTCCCACAACTGTTTATTTTCTATCTAACCTTTTGGCTTTTTTACGACGGACGAAAATGTATTTATTTATAATATGGTGATCACGTCAAAACAATTGCTTAAGCTAATTCACTTCAAAATACGGTAATACCATAACACTTTGTCTTACAAACAGTTAGAGTCTGCATTTAGAAACGAAACATGTTGAACATATATTCACATATACTAGTACTATTGCTCTGTTTCTCCCTCTGGATCTGTCCCTCTGTCTATTATTTTCCGTATCTATATGTGTCTATGTTTCTGTCTAAGTTTCTGTCTTGTTTTGGATAGGCTTTTCAAATAAATGGAAATGGCTAACTGTTCCAGTTGTTTATCTGGCTGGATTTTCCCCTCACTCTCTCTATGTAGTTATGTCTCCTTATCGCTCATGTAAAATATATATATATATATATATTTTTTTTATTATTTTTTTATTATTATTTTTTTTTTATCACCCCTCTTGCAAAGACCCGTCCTACCTCCCAGACCTCTTCACTCATCCCTGACCCGCGCAAAGTCAACTCCCCCTACTAGACTCCCTCCTAGACACCCTCCCCGCCCAGATCTCATGTCCCTCCCATTGACGCCTTCCTAGACCCAGACCTCCTCTCCTGGACACCCTCCTCGACCAGACCTCCGGCCCCTCCTAGACTCCCTCCCATGCCAATACCTCCTACCCATCAGACCCGCTCTCAACACCCTCACCATCTGCAAAGACATCTCCAAGACCCCTACCTTTCGTGAACGCCCCAACTATTTCCCACCCTCCGACCCCATACCAAACCCTTTCCCCGCAGTTTTTTCTTCTTCGATTTCTCAGCCTCTGTGATGACCACGAATGCAATATTCTATTTATATTACATATTGCCAGCGCTATATGTATTGACGTCGCTGTATATTGCGCGGCCATTTTCAAGGCTATTTTATTCATGCTGGCGATTTCCTCCAATATTGAAGAGTAAGCATTAATTACATTACAAAATCAAGTTACATTGAAGTCTTTAATCACTACATTTCATATAAACAAGAAAGATATTAAATTCTGATTTCACTGTGTTACTGTTAAAACCCATACAAATCCTGTAATTTCTATCGACATATTTAAATCTACGTTTCTTTTGATAATATTTGGGAGCCGAAGTATATAAACGGGTAGGGTTTTTTCTTAAAGTATCATTAGTGTTACTTATTAGATAAGGTTCAAATCTAAAATCATTTGCTTCGATATTTTTTGCCATGCCAGTTTTGTAAACATATATCCACGAGTCTTGGAAAAATAATTAGTGCTTGAATCAAAAGCAGTTCAGTTATAAGGAAGACCAAAATAACATAAATATTTTCTTCATTGTATCCAACCTTTGTCATTTGCTTATAGTTTGTTGAAATATTCATAAGATGCATGCTGACTAAGCTAAATATTTCCATTTGAATATAACACACATATTTTTAAACATCTCAGGAATTACGAAATGAAGCATTTAAATCAAATCCTTGATTTTAAAAAATGCAAGTCTAACCATATAAAGACAAAATAATATTTTTCAATATGATATAAAAAGGGTTGCATTTTACATAAATTATACCTCAGTAGTAGCATTAAGAAATATCGCTTCGGAATAGCTACTTGTGGCGTCTATTATGGGGGGAAAATGATATCTTTGCCCGATAAAAAACAAATAAGTCCAAATTATTCGCACAGAAGATTAACGAATTATAAAAACTCCCCAAAAAAACAGTAAGAGTGAATTCTTTATGGTCTGTAGATAGTATTTTGCAACGGAGCACTTCGGCGGTTTGTACGAGACCTGTCAGAGATAGCCGAGTAGGTCCGATTGGGTACGTTACATTCGGAGCACCTTGGCAATTTTTACGAGGCATGTCGGAGAAAGCCGAGTAATCTTACCGATCGAGCATTTCTTATGAGCCCTTTTAGTTATAAATGCAACTTGCAAGTTGTCTGGAAGTACATCTCGTCTAGAAATCTACTCGGATTGAAGTTTGCATTGTTCGATAAAACCCTCTGACCTCCCAAGTTTTACATAAAAACTGGCAAACCCTTTACCGAATGTACGTTCTTATCACTAGCGGTACATTAAGTCTGCACAGTTCAAACAGAGAATAAAATCAAGTGCATAATATTGCACAGTAGATTTAAAGCTAAAAACCAATTACAATAACGTGAAAGTCTTGGCCT
This sequence comes from Nuttallia obscurata, assembly GCA_032358795.1. Taxonomy (NCBI): domain Eukaryota; kingdom Metazoa; phylum Mollusca; class Bivalvia; order Cardiida; family Psammobiidae; genus Nuttallia; species Nuttallia obscurata. The sequence goes on from JAULCC010622967.1 coordinate 7,142, forward strand.
GCGGGCTATCAGCGCGGCCATATCTACAGTCAACGGCTGATATACGACTTGGAAATCTATCCAGCATCTTACAGTATTTACTGTGCACTTAAATTAAAAGTTTATCAAAAGAGGCGGTCTTCTGCAATCTTTTTGATGTCAGGGTTATTACGCTTCCATACAAACGCCACTTCAAAAGTACGATAGGGCGGGATTTCAATATGTTATCAAGATCTAGCATTAAAGACTCCCAGCCGATATTAGGAGCAAACAAATAGTTGTTGGTTTCGTTTCATTTAATGTCAAGATTTATGTTTATTAACCCCTTCACTGCCGGAAGCAATACCTCGCATGCGCAATAATAGCCTGTCCTTTTTTTTAACTTCACAGATTCCCTAAATGTTTGGCAAAACAATTGGCCGAGTTCAAGCAGCTTGAATCCGGATAAGACGCTGAGTTACTCGGCGTTTCATCCGGATTCAAGCTGTTTGTATATGATTTAAAACTCGGGGTAAGGCAGTGAAGGGGTTAATATAAAGGTTGATTCTTAAACTGAGTTTAATGCAGTTCTCTGCAATGGTTCTCAACATATATTAAACAAGTTTGACTTGTGTTTGTTTGTATGTCTCTTTGGTGGTAAGGGGTCTGTGTTGAATATATGCGTGTGTAATGGGGCGGGGGATAAAACATAGCCGATAAAGCTAGCAAAAATGTACGTGTGTAAGACTAGGCTTGGTTTGAACCCAGGACCCTCCTATCCTGAGGCCTGCGTGTAACCACTAGAGCACCGTCTCCATGAACGACAACTACCTACATTTGTGTAAATCCACACTGCGTCTCGAAATTTTATCCAAAAACACCATATCTAATCATAGTGCTTAAACCTCCAGTGAAATTTTCATATACAGTTTTAGAAAGACCGGCCCGGCCCGTGGTAATTTTGAAAAAAGCGCAGAATTCAAAAACAAACAAAACAGCGTTACATTAACCAACATTTTTGCGAAACATTTACTCTATATATCAGCTTCAATTTCTCCGACTGTAAAAAGCGTTAAGCTCATAATAACAGACAAAACGGTAGTACGTATATCTAAAAACTCCTTTGAGAAACTTTTTCGTTAAAATAGCCTCAATTTCTCCAACTGTAGAAAGTCATAAAACTTAAAAATAATAGATCAATTCTTTTGAGAAACACTTAATTTTATGCAACCTCAATTTCTCCGCCAGTAACGGCGTAAAACTATAAAAAAAAAAGATCCTTTCACAAATATCTACTTTTCGGCAGCCTCGATTTCTCTGACCGTAAACTAAAAAAAAATCCATTCCTTTTGGCGAACATTTACCTTGCAACAGCCTCAGTTTCTCCGACTGTAACAGTTATCACAATTTTCTGAAGTAGGCAACTTCACATCAGAAGACAACTGAGATCAAATCACCACAGGAATCGCATTCTTATTTAACAAAAGTCATAAAACACTTAAAATTGTGAGATTTTCTTGACGCATACTACCAGATTCAAGAAGTGAAAATTATACCAGGAAATATAGTCTGATAGGAGACAGTTATCTCGATACATATGTGATATCGGGGTATTATGGCCACAAAAGTATGTCCCTCGGGGATCTTTTTTGTACATGTTGGTATGAGTGGCGTTTAATAACTTGGCTTTTTAATGACAGAGTGAAGAAATATGAAAAGAAAAGAGTTATAAACGCGGCTAGATCCCGAGGCGTTCGGAATACCTCTACAAGCACTCTGCTGACTACACGGTTATGCTTTAGTATATAATACTTAAAATAATGTATCACACGAATTGCCATCCTAGAGTGATATAAAGCCGTGACATAATATAAATACCGTATGATACTTATGGTATAACTGTTCAAATTATCTAGTTTGAACCGGTTACTTATGAATGATAATGAATACATGCTCATGTAATATATATGTGCTCTACATGTTTAATATAATGTACTGTGACTTATACTACTGCTATACAGCATGTAGTTGTAGACTTTGTATCCACACTTTATCGGGTAGATAAAGCATTGGTTGTATAATAAAAGTGAAAACTTCGAGACAAAACCGTGAGTCCTAGCTAGATGCCTTTCTCATGAGACATCTGGTCAGGATCTACATTATGTGAAGGAATCTTTCAAATGTTTAAATATTGATTCCACATTTTTTTTCTCGTCACGTTTCAACTTTTATCAAGGACTGGTGAATAATAACAATAATTACAATCACTTGGTCAATTGTCGCTGTAAGGTTGTATGTACGAATCAGTCATTGTTTCATATGAGGATAGGGACAAGCCAGCTTGGGAAAGGTCAGTGTTTCTACCCAGAGGACACATGAGGTATATCCACAAGCTGGAAAGGTTTGACCATAATTATGACTATCCCTGTGTCGGCGTGACTTTAAACTCAACTAAACAAAATCGTTTACTGCTTTCAATCTACACTGGGGCCTCCGTGGTCGAGTGGTAAAGGTCATTGAATTGCAATCTTCAGTCCCTCACCGCTGTGGGTTCGAATCCCTGTCTGGGCACGCAGACTTTTCAGCCTTCCAGCTGGCTTGCAGTAAATCGGTGGTTCTACCTGTGTGCGCTCCGTGCCTAAAAATAGTGCACAGAGGTCCTCCGGGGTCTTCCTCCACCTGTAATGAACTTGTCGTCGCGATATGACTGAGACGTTAAATTCCTAATAAACAAAACAAATTACATTACTGGGTTATCGGTTTTATTACTCAGCGTACCACATATTGTATATTGGTTATATACCGATTAAGGCAGGAGACGGCGGAGATCATTCTCATGTTAGAATGAAGTAAATCTGTTTTTCCTTTTTTTAAACATCAGAAGTGCCTTTCCATTTTTAAATCATTTTTTAAAATACTGTTGGAAGGTGATTATAGAGAGATAGACGTCAGCTAGAAGAGAGAGAGAGTGTGAGAGAGAGAGAGAGAGAGAGAGAGAGCGAGCGAGAGACGTCAGCTAGAAGATAGAGAGAGAGAGAGAGAGAGAGAGAGAGAGAGACGTCAACTACAATAAATTGGCGTAACACGACAAGGGAAA
>JAULCC010622989.1:0-10195 GCA_032358795.1 Nuttallia obscurata
CCGACTCGGGACCCTGAAAAACAATTCAAAACTTTCCATTTAATTGTACTTTAAGTTTTACTGTACATTTGAACAATTAAAATGTAACAAACACACATTAACAAGTTCCTGAAGAAGTTTGAATAATCCCGCCCACATGCTGCAAGTGTGTGCAGACGATCCAATCAGAATGATCTATTTGTATTTACCACGACTCGCATGTGCAATTATGCAAATTCTTCAAACTCTTTCCGGCTTGTGGCGCATGACATTTAGCTTTTGTTTATTTTTTATGCATGTCATCTATGACAATTAGCGGCAGATAGTCTGGCCGTATCACCTTACTGACCGGGGGGTCATAAAAAGACCATTTAGACCAGGTGACAGCCGAAAGGAGGTGACCGTTACTACAGTTTTGACTGTACTAGTTGTATAATACTTGATAAAGTATAACTACAGGGTTTTTATTTCGGTAACATACAACTACAGTCATATATTACTAGGTTACATAAAACAACAGTGGTATTTACATGGGTAACATACAACTACAGTCATAAATAACTTGGTAACATATTATTGCAGGGTGTTTACCAGGGAAACATACAACTACAGTCATATATTACTAGGTTACATAAAACAACAGTGGTATTTACCTGGGTAACATACAACTACAGTCATAAATAACTTGGTAACATATTATTGCAGGGTGTTTACCAGGGAAACATACAACTACAGTCATATATTACTAGGTTACATAAAACAACAGTGGTATTTACCTGGGTAACATACAACTACAGTCGTATATAACTTGGTTACATATAACTACAGTGGTAATTACCTCGGTAACATACAACTACAATCGTATACAATTAGATAATATACAACTACAGTGGCATTTACATGGGTAACATAAACTACAGTGGTATATAACTAGATAACTTACAACTACAATAGCATTTTCATGGGTTACATACAACTACAGTGGTAATTACCTGGGTAACATACAACTACAGTAGTACACAATTAGGTAACATACAATTGCAGTCATATATAACTAAGAAACATACAACTACAGTTATATTAAACTAGGTAACATACAACAACAGTGGTAATTACCTGTGTGACATACAACTACAGTTGTAAACAATTATGTAACATACAACTATATTCATATCTAACTAGGTAACATACAACTACAGTGGTATTTACCTGGGTAACAAAATTTCAGTCGTATATAACTTGGTTACATACAACTACAGTCATATATATTTAGGTAACATAAAACTACAGATATATATATTTATAACTAGGTAACGTACAACTACAGTGGCATTTACCTCGGTTACATATAACTACAGTGGTATTTTCCTGGGTTACATACATCTTCAGTGGTATTTTCCTGGGTTATATACAACTACAGTGGTATTTACATGAGTAACATACAACTACAGTGGTATTTTCCTGAGTTACATATTGCTACAGTGGTATTTACCTGAATTACATACAACTAGAGGGGTATTTACCTAGGTTATATACAACTTTAGTGGTATTTACCTGGGTTACATATTGCTACAGGGGTATTTCCCTTGGTTACATACAACTACAGCGGTATTTACCTGAGAAGTTGTATCCTTCTTTCCTTTGATCAGTCTCACAGACAATTTCTTGCGACCTTTGCCAGATTTACTTTTTGTGATATTTATGTTTGTTTCCACATTAACATCTTCAGCCCCTGTCAAACATAGATATCATATACAAATACTTTTAGTAGCAATAGTAAGCATAATAGCATATTACTATAGTTTTTGCTTTCACTCTTTACTCTTGTTTGGTTGAAGATAACAGATAAAAAAATAATCTTATAACTGAAATGAATTTATTTTATATCTATACCTTCCCATAAAAAACGATTCTTGGGTTTCTTGTATTCAAGATTCACATCAATAAGTTGAAAATAAACAGCAAAATGGAACTGGCAGGCAATATTGGATAATACATCAATATTTCAAAAATCAATGGCATCCCTACCATAACAGAAGACATTCATTTTCAAAATAAATGTTAAGGTCTAGGTAAACTTCATTTCCAATGAAAAATATCATCCCCCCTCTCAGAGTACTCACCTTGATCGGCCGTTTTCAGAAAGTTGTCCAAACATGGTAGAATACTACAATAAAATGGTGCCAGTAAAAACCCAGGTAAAGACTTTGACCAGAACTCCAGCGCATCCATGGCAACAATAGCCAAGGGAAGATAACTCAAGCCAATGTTCAGTGTCACCTAGACATAAGGGAATATATTTACAGAAATAACCCACTGACAAAAATATAATGATTTCAACAGTTAATGCTGCAATACAGTCACAATTTATAATACATAAATCATAAAATAATCACTGTACAAAACTGTTAAAATATTCAGTGGTGTAGTGAATATGTTGTCTGACTTGCTTTCAGCAGGTTCTAGGTTCAAGTCTCGGTTGGGTGGGTTGGGTGGAGGCCATTCTTGTTACTTTCATAAGATGCAATGTACACGTTTTATGGACTAAATAATGTTTCTATAAGCCACAGGCTACAACACATAAACTTAAATTTCTAAAGCTATGAGCTATAACCACTGTTAGGAGTTATCTGATAGAGAACAGTTTCTTTTTTAAAATAAACACTTTACTTGTATTGCTGGTACAATGTCCATCATCTGTTCAGCGATGACCTCCTTAGGGAGTGAGAGGATGAAAGTTAAACAGGCAGCCAGCAGTTCATCTCTGTATTGTTTCATACGTACCAGCACCTGAAAGTACAGTTAGATTACATAATATAAGAGCTGTCAGAGGTCAGGATACTCACTATCTAAGAAATATTTGTAAAAAAGGAAGTTATTCTAAACTTTTATATATATAATATTTCATATAAAATGTCAATGAAAAAAAGAGGAATCACTCTTAAAAATATAGAAGACAGGGTTACAGTTCTTGTAACCTGCACTTTCCCTCTCTCCCCTTTGTAAAAAAATGAAATTCTATTTGAATGTCTTTGATATTTCTGGGGTAATGCTTTAGACAAGAAAAATAACCAAGGGAAATAACTCCAAAAAAGTAAAAATTAAAACTTTCAATTGAAACTAAAAACATATTTCTATAATTTGAAAAGTAACAAAATTATAGAGGTTTTAAATTCAGTTTTAACATATCTATTGCATATAATATACATGCAAGGGGATTGGGCTAAATCGTATCACCACCTGTCTAACGCCTTCTCCCTAGAGCTAGTAATCACATTATTATAAATGCATTTTCTTCTGGTTGGTCATACAGGTATTTTTACCTGTGATGCAAATACCATCAGATCAAGAGTATCCATGGAACTTTTCCATCATGAATATTAATGAGATGGACAATGTGGATGCAATCAGCTTCTCACCATATAGGAATACATATCTTAGCATGTGATCTAATTGTAAGATGAAAAGGCTAGTATAGCCACTGTGCGGGAAAAGGAGAGTTAGAGTTTGCTTCAAGCTGGCCAGGCGGCTCATGTGGAAGTATGCAAACAACTAAATGCATATTTAGATCATATTTTGATTGCATATTCTTATTCAGATGTGATGTTATTTTAAAACAACACATAAATCCAAAACTACATAAAAATTGCAATAAGCTCCAAATTATCAGATCCTGACTCATTTAATATTATAAAATGAAAAAGAATAAATTTTTTGAACTTCTATTTCACAAACTGATATGATCTATACCTTTATAGTAAATAAACTTTTCTGAAAATAACAAAGTGTTTTCCTTTATGTGCTGAACAAACACATTTGGAATGTAATGTCTTGCCACATTTCAACATATTGTTGCCACATTTCAACATATTGTACCGCTTTTTATGTTTATGAGGGAGATTTATCTAAGTTTTTTTTTGGTTTGAGTTGTGTTTTACGGCACCACAACATTTTATAGGTTATATGGCACCATTCAGGTAAAAACTTGTTGATACCTTGTCACAAGTCAATTTCAGTGAGGTGGAGAATCGCCTAAAAATGCCAGTCTCTTTGTTTTTGTCGTCAGCTGTAAAGTAGCACAACAGATGTGCTCGGTTAACTCGTGAAAAATGTAGAGTCCTAAAGGTGTCCTATCTATCTCGTTTTAAATAGTTTCATTTCTGAATTCAGAAATTTCCCATGCTTGCTTGGCAATTTGGAATAACATGTTTCAAATCGACCAATCACTAGCTAAATTCTGTGTAAGGATTTGCAACCTAATCACACTCAGTGTTTAGATAAAAACCTTGGTTTCACTGGTCAGGCCATATTTTGCCATAAGCTGATTTCAGTTCATTTGAACTAGTGTTCTGTTGGAGAAAGGATAAGAATATTGGGAAATTTAATCGTGAGTAAAATTTTGTCTATGTTTACTAAATCATTATTGTATAAGTGCAAAATTTTATCTCAATTTGACATCAATATGCCGGTGAGGTTTGAGCCTGAAATTTTTTGTGATGTGGAATGTAGTCAATGACTTACATAGTCGAGTTATTTTGGTTTAATTTATTGATCAATTAGTATGATTTTTCAGAACGATGCTATAGCTTGATTTGTGTTGTGCAGACGACATCTTTAAACTATCTTGACTTCGATTATTATTATAAATAAGCATTGTTCACACACACACACACACACACACAGGCGAAAGGTGTGATATATGAATATAAGTCAGAAATTTGTCGTCTGTCAAATTTACCTTGTGTCAATATTGTCATCACCACTAATTAATGATGACAAATGTTAAATCCTTGTGTTGATTTGATTATGACTTAATTTGATAATCAAGTTAAAAGATGTAAAGCGTCAAACTATCTAATCATATGAACATTGATTAAGGGACTTTATTATGTACAAAGGGACATAACTAGTATTATGGGGTATTTGTTATTAAAAGGGGAACCTTTTATTGATGGCCAATATATATAACTGATTATTCAGTTTAATAGAAATAGTTCAATTTAAGTGATACACATGTTAGATAGTGCTCTTGTTTTTTTGTAGCCATCTAATACAAGGATAGCAGTAGTCTGATGGGTACCAAGTGAGCTGGCACTTTTCTCTTGTGTTATTGTTGGGTATTCCTACTGCAACAAGCATTGTTTTCCCTAAAGTCGAGGCCATGTATCCTAACATTGTGACACTCATCAGCCAATACCTGCCCCCCATCCAGTAACCTTGGAAATGCGGTCCAGCATAACTATACCTTCCGTGGATCTCCCGGTGAGGAACCTTTCCCAGAAGAGTCGCGCGCATACTTATATTTTCCGTTGATCTCCCTGCAAGGAACCTTTACCTCAGAAGAAATCTTGGTATAACCTAATCCTGAGTACAACGCTGGTAGTGTGGACTAGTTGCGCGAATTGTAAAGTATAATCGCGATAAATGTGTCAACATAATTACCGGTAGACAGTGTTAAGAGCTCTTCTGCACTGAATGTTATATCTACGGAAGTTCACAAGACTTTACCAATGGGCACCGATAGTTAAGTTAAGCTACAAGTTAAGTTATAAGTTTTAGTATAGTACTGGTACTGCCCATGAACCGTGTTGAAAATTTACTCTGTAATCTCTCCAGATTAATTTTTGGTAGTGGGGTTGTTCTTGTGTTCTACCAGTGCTTTACATTTGTATATATTTGTATATAATAGTTTATTATTTGATAAACATAAAATTTTTAGTTGAAGTCAACTGAATAATATTTTGAATTTTCCTTATTTAACAATTTGAACATTCAATAACAATGATTTAAACTATATTGGTGTTTCTTGTTCTTTCATTGCTGAATATTTCAGAAATAAGGGGCATATCACTGCTTGGTCAGTCCTGAATGCATGAATTGGGATTTGGATTCAAGTTATCCTCATAGTTCTGATTGAAACACCTAATTTGTGAAATACCCGCTGGAGAATCAGAGATGCAGAAACTCCAGATTCACGTTCAAACCATGTTAGTTGCCTCTTACGATCATGGCAGGATTCAACAGTGGTCCGAATTCTTGTGCTACATTAGCATGCCCCAGGCCCACATGAGACAGATTTGTCTGGATTATGAGGGAGATCAGGTCATTATGAGGGAGATTCTTAAAACTTGCAATATTGGCAAACACCAGATGTTATTTTAAGGTTTTAAAGAGACAAGCAACTGACACAAACTTAGAACACTAAGTTTCTCATTAGTCAAAGTATCACCAACCCACCTTTTGTTTTCTTAAAGATAATTCTTTGAAGATATAAATTCTATATATATAAATTTTACATTTACTAAAAGTTCAAAATAATCATTGCCAGTTGTTTTTTTAATGGATTTTTCAAAGCATTTGCTAAACAATGTCTGTAGAAAATTATCTAAATTCACCACCTGATTAAAAATTTAAATAATCTAGATTTTTCATGAAAATTAAATAAAGCCTTAAACAGCAACCAGTAGCACCATTTTACTGACAGCAACAGTTAAATTGATGAGCTTTCAGATGATGTTTTTATGTACATGTTTACTGATAAAAGGAGCAGAGTTTTATTTGCTACTACATTTTAAACCTAAGTGTGTACATGATACTTTGTTAATCTCTGTATTATAAAATTATGTCACTGATAAATCTAAAATATAAGTAACAACACTGTTATACATAAAGCAATATGTCCAATTTAATTGTTCATCATCAGCAGTGAGGTACAACACTGTTTCCCTTTCATCATTATCTTACATGTATATGCCACATATTGAGTGTAATTTGCAGTTCAACACTCCAGTCAATTCAAGATTCATTGTTGACATTACACAGTACCTAGTACTGTGACTGTCTACAGTTCCAATATAGTGTCCCCTTATCCCCGTCATAAAATGTGTGAAAAACTTACAACAAACAATCCTAATCTGACAAGGGCAAGGTCGCATCCTCATGGTGTGCTAGCGGACTGGTGTAGCTGATTCAAGTGTTAGATTGGTCAATGATATGTGATATTGGAAAACCAGTCCAATATCTTTATTTTACATGTGATGGTATGCATGATTTATGGGTAAACTTGTTTACCAATATAGGAGAATAAAAACAAAGTCTATATTTTTTCTGAGGTGAGTTTAAATGTCATTATTAATTGGATTATCAAACTATAGCAATAAAACGGTAGAATGGCATTTCTTGGTGGTAGATTATTTCTCCCTTTAAATTCCAGTAGTTTACCGCAACATGGCAACAATGGGTAAAGTTCACAGGTATGATTGAAAAACAATACCCCAGAGTGAGATTATATAAAGCAAAAATAATAACGTTGTAACAGTTTTTATGTCGTCCTGAGTTTTATAGCGGAGTGTTCAGTCTAATAAACATTCCCAAGAAATAGCTCAAATAGTTTGAAATCTGTTGCAAAGTCTTGGCTGCGAAGTGAGACTGGTTATTAATTCGTAATCATTTAAAGCTGTCCAATGTTTTCCCACGCATCCACTGAGTCCAGGAATTTCCAAAACTACGCTATAAATAGCCATGAGGTTAACAGAGAGAGAAATGCAACCTTGAATTTCTATTTTTAAAACAGCATGGTGCAGAAGAATATGTTTTGCCCATTTAACAGTTGCATAATGAGGCATTCGATTATTTTCTTTAAAAGACAACGCAAAGCAAATTGAAATAACATGCTGTTGTTTTTTTTAATAAAAAAGTAACTCAGTTTGAAATACAGGTCTACAACTTTTGCCAACTCATACAGTCATGGAACCAGAACTACATTTATTCTCTGTAGTTACACTATATTGTAGAAGTACTTAGAAGCACTCCATGAACCCCAAAAAGATACCAAGAGGGGCAGTTTTTCACCTTCCTAAAAATTCATATGCAACATATTTTAAATATGATCTAAAAAATAAAAAATAAATGATTTTTTTTGTAATATATATTGTATTTATATATTTTTAATATAAAACAAAATTATAGAAAACTTTTTTTTTATTTCAAAATGTAAATATATATCCAAAAGATTTCTTCGTTCTGTATATTAAAACAAGTATTGCATTCTTTGAGGGTTTGTGCATAAGGTCAACCTTTAGAATCCTCTGTTCACTGACACTTAAATGAATATCTTAAATACTTTAGAAGTTATGCTCTAGAGAAGAAAATATAAAGGGAAAACTACACAAATAATGTAGTCAGAGTTAAATACCTTCCCACTTCATTTCCTCTCTCTGTCCTCATTGAATATCTTCAATTCATTAAAATGTAATACCCAAAGCAAGAAAAAATGAACAAAGGGATATAAGTCAATCAATACTGAAAAAAAAGTTACAGTTACAGTTATTCAACAATACTCATATTCGAAACTGCATTAACTGCTTTAGGAAATATGTTCCAAAAACAATCAAACAAAACATGAAAATGAATAACTCAATAAAAATTGCAGTCAGAGTTGTAGTTTTGAGTTTTTATTAAAATTTATCTACTGTATAAGTTTGGTAAACATTGGGTTATACTTGAAGTTGATATTGTGTTCACAAGGTCAATTAAAGTAATTTTTCAAATTTTAAAGGGAGGTAATCCAGTCAAGCATGGTCACATCTGGCTGTTTTTCATAAGAAACTAAGTTTTTATAAAAATCTACTTACTGTATCAGTTTGGTAAATATATGTTTATAAATGAAGGTGCCATTATGTTTACATGATTTTCAAAAGAAACCAAGCATTTATAGATATTTAACTACTTTCAAAGTTCAATGAATATCAGATTAGGCATGTAGATTCTTTTGTATCCAAATTATACCAATTTTGATAAATTCAATGACCATAACCCAGTCATGAATGGGTGGGTCTTGCTCTTTTTGGAAAGGAACCAACCTCTCATGGATATCTAACTACTGTTAAGTTTGATGGAGATACAATAAAAACTTAAGATTTTATTGCATCCACAAGCAATTGTTTATGGACCCATAGATGACAGACATCATGCCATGGCATAAACTCTTCAGGCCTTTGGCCAGTAGACCTGAAAAGGAGAATAACTCAATAGACATTAAACACAGGGTATTGGTTCTTTGTGACTACGCTTTCTCTGACTTACCTCTATCTACATATAAAATTTCAGCTGAATACTCACAATACTTTAGAAGTTATATTCTGGATAAATGGATGAGTGTAATAGCACAGACTATTCAGAAAATATCCTTTAACCACTTATGAAATTTCAGTTGATTACCTTGACACTACTTTAATATGTTCTGGACAAACAATGGTTAATGCCAATGCCAAAGAATGGATGACTCCAATTGCTCAGGCTATTCATAAAATACATATCAAAACAAACAACTAGCATTTTCCCGAGAAAAAGAAATGCATTTCCTTAATTCTAGGCCAACTCTTGTTTTATCCATATTTGTTTTGTTTGCTTGTTTTGTTTGAGGTCACACAACACAACTACAATCATACATAAGGAAATTAACAAATATCTATAAATAAAATGTAAAAAGTGCCAAAAGGTAAAACCACCAACATTTAATCATCAAAGAAAACCTGGATAATCAAGATTCATCTTTTGTTCAATAAAATAATCATAGTATTACCTCTTTGGAAAATTTCTTGACTAATGAATAACATGTGGATTTCTGTGACTGGCCGATTTTTGTGGTCATTTCAAGGTTCTCAGACTCCTGTTTCAGTGCCAGCTGACTAGTAGATGGACCAACACCCTATAAAGATCAGTTGTATATAAGACATCATGGTTATTTTGATTCAGTCATTAGATTAACTGAATATGATTTTCTAGAGTACAAATTTATTAATTAACAGTAAAGTTACAACTTTTGTGTCTATATATACTTAGCCCTTCAGAGCTTGCATATACCATCTTTAATGTGTATTGTATGCTACCATACAATAATATGCACATGGTTTTTGAGGTCAAAATCTATAAAAAAAAAAATAATAAATAAAAATATTCCACACATTTTTCCATATCCAAAGTCAAAGTGATCATATGAACGCTTACTTTTCATCTGTTTGAATTTATGTTTAAAAGATACAAAACAATTTCAAATTAAATGCTCTACATATTGTAGTATGCAAATGGTGCCGTAATAATCAAGGGAGATAATTTTAACAAACTGAGCTATACGGTAAATTAATTATATTGTAATTAGCAACTTAAGTGAGTTATGAGCATTAATTGTCTGCACATTGATATTACACTGACATCA
>JAULCC010623000.1:0-14723 GCA_032358795.1 Nuttallia obscurata
ATCAATGCTTTAACATAGGGCACGGCCGCAGGTTTGATCCTCGGCCGGGTCAAACCAAAGACTTTAAAAATGGTTTACAATTCTAAACACTGTGCACGTAACAGTTCTCTACAGAAGAGTTCTGTGTATCTGCCTCCCTTTCTCTGGGACATCTATAGGCCTTAGCTGACAGAAAGTGACGTAAACCAAACAAACAAACAAATGTATCATCAAGCGGTTTCAAGTGGACAGAAGTTTGCATTACTAACGAAAGTTTTATAAATACAAACATAACCGTAAAAACGTTTGATTGTGCTGATTATTTTGCAGCTACATGTACTATCATGTTCAACAAATTTTACCCACATTGTATCACAAATGATTGTGTCGAATATTATTGCGAGAGTTTATTTCCCTCAAATCTTCTGTGTAAATGCGAAAGATTAATTAATGGTATACAGTAGTGTGAACGTATTTCTTGTCAAAATTTGAGTATATCGTACGTAAATCGTGCGTATATCGTATATCGTTCGTATGTAGAACGTACGTATATCGTACATATATCGTATACTATCCACATACGATACGATTGACGCACGATAGAAAATTACCAAACACTTGATTTTGCATAATTTATGGTACTATAGGAACAGTGTAACAACCGTAATTTCGGAAACATTCGAATACGATGTTAATTGTAACTACTCGGTCATCTACGAGTCAATTAGTCTAAATCGTATACCCTATCACATATCGCATATCGTATCAATTTTTTTTCATATCGCATATCGTATCGTGCGAATACGATAAACCGTAAATGGTACATATATCGTGTATGGTGCGTGCGTGCGTATATCGTATATCAATCGTTTATCGAACGTATATCGTGACAAGAAATACGTTCACACTACTGTAACTACTAAAATGCATTTAAATGCATAAAACAGTTTGCCATTTTCTTGATAGGCTGATATTACTATCTCCAACGTTCTTTAGAAAAAGACCCTGATCAACTGTAGACATTTGAAAATGAAACGCGGTGTCATTAAGCGTGAAATGTTCGTCTTTTTATTTATTCGAAATAAATTTTAGTTAATAAAAATGAAAGTCCAAGGCGATTGAAATGATTATTGATACTAATAATCCAAGAAGATATACATATGCACGTAGATGTATGCATACTGTGATACTTACAAAGCCGAGTCTGGGTGTGTAACGTTAAAATAATTTGCCCTTCAATGTAAGAATATATCACAATTGTAATGCACGGGTTCGCCCAATATTGCATCACATTCCCTATCTCCGGCCGAGGTTATTATGTGAGTTGCTTAGTATCGATCCCCGGCCGAGTCTGCTATGCTAGAGGCTTAATTTCGATCCCCGGCCGAGTCTGCTATGCTAGAGGCTTAGTCTCGATCCCCGGCCGAGTCTGCTATGCTAGAGGCTTAGTCTCGATCTCCGGCCGAGTCTGCTTTGCTAGAGGCTTAGTCTCGATCCCCGTCCGAGTCTGCTATGCTAGAGGCTTAGTCTCGATCCCCGGCCGAGTCTGCTATTTTAGAGGCTTCGGTAGATGTGTCCTATGAGTCACAGTAAAGACAACAAAACGGCGTCCACCAGAGCCTACGGGCGGTATTGATTTTTATACCTTCATTTTAGGCTAATTGTTTTCATAGTTTAAAATCATTATTTGATTAAATGTTTCATTATCGCATCTTTTTTTTCAGACAGGTGTATCATCTTTTTTTAATAGTAAAGTTGGCCACTTTGTTTATAGATGCTGATTAGCTTGAGAAAGATCAACTTTGTTTTTTGGAATAGACTTATAACAGAAAGAAGAAATAAGCGTTACGTTCGTGTAAGTAAAAAGGTGGTTTTGGGTACAACATATTATCTAGTCATTAAGTAAGGAGATATGTGATGTATTATAGAACAAAATTTCTCTCCTTTTGATGTCATCACACGCACACATCCATTGTCTGCTCGACGTGAATCATTTTTGTTTTGAAAGAGTTTGATTTATTACTATAATAACATCACTGTGAAAGTGTTATATTTTGCTTTGAGACAATGCACATTAATTGTTGACATATGTTTGTCAAAATAATTGCAATATGTTCTGTAGTATGTATTCTCTTGTGTAATTTTAATTACATCTTTCAGACGATGATCTCGATTTTGTAGATATATTGCATAAACAGTTTTGTGTAAATACTTTGTGTCAGTTCACAGGCATATGTACAAAAGGCGTGCGAATATTCACCACGTTCCATTAAATTGTTAAAGTTCACCACTTTTTATAGGTTTATGAATATTCATAACAAACCACTATAATGTGAGTATTAACTATCAACCATTATCCTATGAATGATCACCACTTCTGTAAACATAAGAATGTGAATATTCACCACTGTTCAATAGAATGTGATTTTTCACATCTAACCATTAAAATGTGAAAATTCACAACAAACCATAAAATGTGAATATTTACCACTGTTTAACAGAATGTGATTTTTCACATCTAACCATTAAAATCTTAATATTCAGCACAAACCATAAAATGTGAATATTCACCTCTAGCAACTAGATTATCAATAGTCACCATTTCATTTTGTCTGGACTAAAGAGGGTACCGAACCGTACCGAACCGCCGACGTGCTACGAAAAGTTAAACCGGGTTACCGGGTAAGACTGTATCGGAACGGTGCAAGGCTAGCCAAGTCTGAACCTTTTTCGTTTTTTCCCTCAATTTCCTCTAGCTTACATATCTCTAATATCACATTCCAGTACTTAACCCTGAGCCTGCTGAAATATTGTCGTCTGCTTAAATTGTCGTCTGCCTGGATGTAAAATTCATCGGATTCGCCTAATATTTGGAGAAACACTTGACCGAATGTCAAACAGCTTGGATCCGGATTAGACGCCGAGTTACTCGGCGTCTAACCTGGATCCAAGCTGTTTGCAAATTCTATCACGGTCGCGCTTTACAGGCTAAGGGTTAAACTACTATGGTTCTAATATTTGGATTATCAGGATAAAGGTTAATAACGGGGTCTTTATAAATCGTGCTAATTAAAAAAAGTTCTAGACTTTATGCTGTCTATGTAAGAGTATACAGAGATATCCAGTATGATTTGTTAAACACCTGGTTCTCTGGGAGAGCTGGGGAATTTGAGTTATTTAGATTAATGAGAAGTGACAATGCGGAGATAATAAAAATGCATCAGACTTTATTGCTGCATTATTAAAAGAATTTGGCTAACTAACTTTATAGTGTACATGTAAATATGTGTAGTTAATCTGTACATCATGTATTACAAATTTCCCTATATGACAAGTCTGTATCATTGATGTAGCTAGTCATGCTGTATTATAGGCTGGAGGCTTTTATTTACAAATAAACGTATTTGAGTTGAGTTGTCGATTTTGCTAGCATCTATATCCTCTCGTTGTCAATGACAAATATACAATGTATGATTTTAAAAAACAAAACATTTTGCGTATCAGACCAGCAAATGCAGAATTATGAGTTGCATCTATCATGATTTATCTACATTTCTCAAATGAAACAATTACAATACATCATCCATTCCCTGTTGTGCATAATGATGATATTAATTAACCGCTCTTTTTATACTGTGTATGTGTTTTGAAGGTCATTTTGGCTAGAATGGTCTTAGTTTTCCGACAGCTAAGTCTTCTGGAGTTAATAAACGATGTGCACAATTATAAATATAAAACAATTAATATATCAAATAAATGTTTTGTAAAGCTGAGCGAATTGATCGACTTGTTATCAACAACAACACTAACCATTTTAATTCTCCAGGTCGCAAACCAGTTATCATACTCTTGAGACGATGATCAACATACAAATGTTGCTACGTCGGTAATGATGATGATGATAATGGCGATGGAATTAATGTCGTTGATGATGATGAAAATGTTGGTTAGTATAATGCAGCTTATAGTGATGCCGATACAGATGATGATGATGATGATGATGAAGAACAAGACAAAGGAGAAGAAGAAGATGGTGATGATGATTGTGATGTGATGGTGATGATGATGATGATGATGATGATGATGATGATAATGATGATGATGTAAATTAACATATTTTAGACGATAATGTGCTAATAATGATGCTAGTCATGAAGATGATGATGATGCCTCTGATATTGATGATGATAATGATGATTTTATTGACGATACTATATTATATTTGACTAGTAAACCCCAATATTCGCTAGTCATTTAAAGCATTGCTCCTTTGCAAATAGTTTAGACGCAGTTTTGACTGCCACTTAATTTATTATGAATTAGTGTATACTAAATTTGATCTCTATGGAATAGTTTAATGTCTGTTTTCATATTAAAATGCTTTTAGTTTATTATTTCTAACTTGTTAACACTAAGTGTAAGGATGGTTTTATTCGAAGGCCTCTTGTAAGATTAGACTATCGACTAATCGACCGACCCTCGTTAAAATAAAGTCTTTCATTCGTCATTCATATAATTAACCCATGTCACTGCAATTGTTAGTGATTCACCAGTTAGTTTGAATGAAATTTGTATGATTTAAAATGGCACGGGACCTTTGTAAAGTCAGTCCTGCCCTGAAATGTTCGACGAATGGTTAATTTAATGGTAGTAGAAAAAGGTGTACATCTACACGACTCGTCCTTTTTATATATTTTGCATGCCATATTATTTATCATTTCGCGTATGCAATCTCAGTGTTTTTATGGCTTAACCTTGCAACAACAACAACAACAACAAAAAAACAAAAAACAACAACAACAAAAAACTACTTCATTTGACAGCTGCCGCAAGTTAAAAAAAGTACCCAGTCAGGAAAATCTCGGATGGGGCAGTTTTATTCTTATATATTGGACAAGATATATTTCAAAAGACTTTGCCAAAAGCAAGTTGTTTTATATATAAATCTTGTTTAGATGTGGCTGCTATTTCTGGCAAATTGTATATACCTTTTAGTCCAGAAAAGTTGACTATAAAACGTTTGATAAGGAAAGGTGTTCATCTTCAACGCAGTAACTTTAATGTGTAAACTTGACAGATGAAACAGGCCAACCACAATTTCTCAATGTCAGTTGGAGGTAATTTATAGTTATATATCTAATTACCGTTTTCAGGGTACGCTTAGAGATTCTAATGGTTGTAAATTTACCTTCTATAAAATTTCATAGTTCCATACATTTTATATAAAAATAATGAAAAGAACAGAACCTATGCTCTCTCTATATAATAATATACCTAAACATTACTTGTTACCGTCATTTCGTATATAATATAACTAGAGCACCGCCTTGCTGATGCAGACGCTCATCTGATTTTTATACCTATAACATTGCTAATCAAGCACCACAAAGAAAAGGTTGGGGTAGATGATGCTATAAATGAGAAACAATTTATTACGTTCTATGAGATAAACTATTATTCTGTTCAAATAAAATTTCAACATTTTGTCAAGTGTTTGTACCATTAAATAATCATTCAAATGAAATGGCTTCAATCTAACCGGGAAAAGAGTGATAAACCACAATATTTGGTCCAAAAAAAAACTTTTATCTTAGATATATAGCATTTGATTATAAATATCTTCCACTGTATTTAATGAGTCTGTCAAAGGTAATAACTTAAAGCAAGCCACATGACAAAGTTGGTAAACATGCAAAATGTTATAATCTTATAATAGTAATTAAGTCTAAAAAACTTAAAGTTTGAAAAATATAAAAAAACATATGACTTATCTAAAGAATTCTTTGTTATGTCAGTTAAAAAAGGTTCTTTATTCAAATGAAAAAAAAAAGATTTTTGTTTTTGCACCAAGTCATTATGATAATGACTGATGATCACACATGTACGCAATTAAAAGCTCCCAATAGAACCAAACTTTACTTATCCAAGAAAAATCCACAAAAAAAACCCATAATAAATTTAAAAAACACACAAAAAACCCCTAGTAAATTGAAATACACAACCATCGCATGATAGTGACAAGTTGTTCAAAGTTTCAAAGTAATAGCTCTGATGGTTCACCAAACAGATAAACATATACACAGAATTTCACCAAAATATAACTATTTCTAATTAGTTAGCCCACAATTCCTGAAACTTAACCAAGAAACTGTATTTTTAAGTCGAAAAAGGTCCATTATTCATGCAAAAAACAGCAAGAGTTATGGCCCTTGTTCTGCTAAGCCATCTTGTAATAGTAAATAAGTGTTGCAAGTTTGAATTCGATAACTTGGATTTAAAGGCAGATCATATCCAAAACCCAAACAATTTCTAAGTCCAAAAAGGCCCATAATTCTTTAAAAATGCAAACTCGTTTTATCTTACTTGCTCAATCCAACAATTTAATGATAGTGACAAAATAGTTAAAGTTTCAAAGCATTAGCTTTAAAGTTTTACTACAAAATGATGACCTAAACACAAAACTTAGTCAAAGTCCAAAAAGGCAAATAATTCCAGCAAAATACCAGCTACAGTTATGTCATTTGTCCTACACAGTCAGGTCATGAGTGTAGATAAGTGTTGCAAGTTTGAAAGTAATAGATTTGACCAATTAGGCGAAATGTGGACCTTGACACAAAACTTACCCAACACATATTTTCTAAGTCCAAAAAGGTCCAAAGTTCTCACAAAATGCAAACTAGAGTTATTTCAGTTGCTTTTCCTAATTATCTATTGATAGTTACCAAGTTTCAAAGCAATAACTTTGAAGGGTCACCACAAAAAGAGGACCTAAACATAAAACTTAACCAAGAAACATTGTTTTTATAAGTTCATAAAGGCAAATAATTCCAGCAAAATACCAGCTACAGTTATGTTACTTGTCCTACACAGTCAGGTCATGATTGTTAATAAGTGTTGCAAGTTTGAAAGTAATAGATTTGACCAATAAGGAGAAATGTGGACCTTAACACAAAACTTACCAAAAAATAATTTCTATGTCCAAAAAGGCTAATAGTTCTTACAGAATGCAAACTAGAGTTCTTTAAGTTGATTTTCCTAATCATCTTTTGTTAGTGACTAAGTGGTTAAAGTTTCAAAGCAATAATTTTGAAGGTTCACCACAAAAAGTGGATCTAAATATAAAACTTAGCCAAGAAACAGTGTTTTTATAAGTCCAAAAAGGCCCATAACACATGCAAAATACCAGCTACAGTTATGTCACTTGTCCTACAAAGTCAGGTCTTGATTGTTAATAAGTGTTGCAAGTTTGAAAGCAATAGTTTTGACCATCTAGGAGAAAAGTGGACCTAAACATAAAACTTAACCAAGAAACAAAGTTATGACTCTTGTACTGTACAGTCATGTAATGATGTTGAATAGGTGTTGCAAGTTTAAAAGCAATAGCTTTTACCTACTAGGAGAAAAACTGACCTAAAAATAACACTTAACTATGAGCTGCAATGCCGATGCCGACACCGACGCCAATGACGATAAAATCATAGTTAGCTCATCTTTAAAAAATAAAATAAGATGAGCTAAAAATGGACTTCACGACGACGGGGGTCTCCGTTATGGTAATTAAACTGCATTTTCTCAGTCCCATCACTACTGTGTGTTTGATTCCCAGCCTGAACACCTCGGAATTTTCAAATGAAGAAGCCTTCGAGCTGGGTTGCGATAGGTCGATGGTTATATGCGGGTGTGCTGTCTTCATGAAGTATGTAATTTGGTCATCGAAGACTTCCTGCACCTGTAATGAGCTGGACATCGCTATTTACATACTGTTGACGCGACGTTAAATTCCATGAAGAACGAACAATAAACTAACATTTATGAAGTCATGAAGAGATTTATAGCGAATACATACTTGTCATGCATAAAATATATAAGGTGCATTTGTCTAAAAAATATCTCACACTGCATGAAGGTAATAACTGAAGTCAACAACATGGAAAAGTTTGTTATTATGCAAATCATTCCAAATATAAATAAAACCTAAAGTAGTATATTACGCATTGGAAGTTTGATAGTACATTTGTATCCTTACGCCATTGATAAATATGGCCTACTTTCGTGGAGGAGGTATTATTCGGAAGTAGTACTTCGGCTAGTCAATAAGGAAACGTGATTTCTAAAAATCGGTTATTATATTGTTCGTACCGAAAAACAAAATCTGTGTATCAATAATCTGTTGCTTATTGCAATAAAGGATATCGCAATCGGGTTTTTACTGTCAAAACAATGTTGAATTACTATGGGTTTAGTAGTAATTTGACGATTTACACAATATTTATATAAATGAGATATATTATTTCGACTTGTACATAGTACATCATCATATAAAGTTCAGTACATGAAATACATATTATCACATGAAAAGCAAGTGTGGAAATATTATATTCTTAACACAAACGACAAGAGTTATCCAGCTAGTATAAAGAATAATTCTATTGTATTTGTTCAAAAACTACTAATACCTTTGGAATACATACAAATATTGATTTTTTAAATAAGTATATATTTTTAAGAGGATAAACTGCAACTAATGAAATTAATCGTTTAAATAGAAATTCTAAAAATCAAAACTTCTCTTGTAATACGTAAAACTATTGAGATAAAAATATTACTTTGGAAAAAAAAAGAATTAAAAAAAATTAAATAAACGCATAACTCTAAGAAGAAAACGTCAAATAACAAAATTAGTTGTTTATGTAGAACTTTTAACACTGAAAGCTTCTTTTATAAACTTTGAAATATTGAAAAGGATAGCTTTATTTGTTCTAAAAATGGACATAGAAGTTGTTCTATAGTAATGTGGCTTAAAATGTTTCTTTTTTACCTCAATAAAACATGGACATTTACATAAAAAGTGAAATTCATCTTTCAAATCTGAGGTAATACAACATAGACACTTTCATTCCGCGATTATCTATTTGTGGCGAATCGACCTGTTTGTATTCTCATAAGTGCAATTCTATATTTGTACGACAGTCTATCAAGATATTGCTCAAATTCAAACATGGTTTTGAAGTGAACATTTTGATGCAGGTTCGCGCATTACGAGACGGTAAATGCTAATCTCTTTAATACATCCTTTCATCTCCTGAATTCCAGGATGTGCACATAATCAGCGCTAAAAGAAGCCTTCAACCGTGTTGTTGCTTGAAATGTTATACATAGGCCCTGCAGGTCAAAAAAGTGTCTCGAATTTAACAACATAAATGAGTACAGTTCACGAACATGTTTGTTCACTAATTTTTACTTTCAGAATCTAGCTACACATTTTTTTGCAACACAAGTGCAAAACATGGGCTTTAGAAAATGAAAGGATATGCTTTTGCTTTTAATAAGTACATTTTATCGTCTCGAATCGCGCGCACATGTTCTCAAATGAACGTGAATAGTACAATTGATTCACCACCGTGTATAAGAAGTATATCATTTATTACTGATTACTATTAAAAACTGAGGACTGAATCGAACTTGCAAGTCTAATAATATTTTATTGAAGCTTGTGATATTTTAGGTGGATACATTACAGAAATTTTCAATATGATTTTAAACTCTAAGGGTCTTATCATTCCAATACATAAGAAAGGTGACAAATCCGATGTAAACACTTACAGAGGTTCCATTGAGAATCCATTAGACCCAATAAATGAGTTGTTCATAACAAGCCTCTTCACATTTGCATGTATGCCATAAATGACAGAAACCTCCCTAATCTGGAAACCTCTATAAGCCGAACTTTTTGTTCAGTCCGGACGGGTTCGGTTTTACGAGGTTTGATTGTATCACACTGTTGAGTAATTTTGGAAAAACTTTATACATGTATACTTAACCAGCAAATAACGAAATGGTGTGAAGAAAATAATGCTATATCTGATGCAAAATCTGAATTTTGGAGAGGCAGGTCTACAACCGATGATGTTTTTATACTTCACTCAATGGTTCAAAAATATGATAACATGAACAAACGTTTGTATTGCTGTTTTATTGACATGAAACGTTGTTTTGATTCCATATATCTCAATGCGCTATGGCTGAAGTTGTATATAGCCAATTTAGATGGTAAAATGTTACGAATAATACGTAGTATGAAGCAATCAGTTAAGTCTTGTGTTAAACATTTTAATAGCTTTTTAGATTACTTCAATATTGCTGTAGGTTTACGTCAAGGGGAGATAATATCCCCGATAATGTTTTCTTAAATCGAAGAAGACTTAGAACTATACTTAAATAATAGGCATGATTGTGGTATAGCCATACATGATTCATGTTTGATTTTATCGTTATTCGCTGATGATATGGTTGTTCTTGCGGAAAATCCTGAAGACCTACAACAACCACTAGATCGCTTATAGAATTACTGTAATAACTGGGGATTAGGGGTTAATATTGATAAAACCAAAATTGTAGTTTTAGGCAAAGAGGTGGTACAAGACCTAGTGAGAAATGGGTAAATGCAAACGAAGAGGTGAAAGTTGTAAACGATTTTAACTATTTAGGTGTCACATTGAATTACTCCGGCAATTTAATCTTAATACGCAAACATTTAAGGGTAAAGGTTTAAGACATAAAACACTCTGTTGTTACATACTTGTAGATATGATAGATTAGAAAGACACTTACGTCATTGCCAAATGTGTAAATCAAATGTGGTAGAGGACGAATTTCATTTCATGTTTTTTTGTACACAATATGTCCAGTTAAGAAATACATATATTAAGCATTACTATAGAGTTAGACCGAGTATGTTGAAACTTCTCCAGCTGCTAAATACACATAACAAATCTGAACTATTTATATTAGGCAAATATATATATCGAAACGTTTAAGGTTAGATATACTTTATTAATAAATACATAGTACACGTAATTTATTCAGTAAATTGCTTTGTTGAAATTAATAAGTATAAAAGTCATGTTATATATTAATGTATTTATATTATCACAATAATAGTAATTCTCATATTGAAAACTTGATTGTTCCAACAAACATATCCTTATGAACTTTAATTTTTGTCATATTAATATTGACGAATTGCAATGTTACTATTTCAATTTTTTCCTTTGTATAAAAAACAATATATGTCCTCAATGTCGCATACTACATTGTATAATTGTGACGTTTATATATTTATTAATATGCATAATTATGTAACACAAAAAAAAAAACTGTAAAGTTTACGTGAAATTAAATATGTTCTGTTCTGTTAAAAATAGTTTTGTATATAGAAGAAAGAATCCCTTTGTATAAGACTTGTTATCCTTAACGTAGAACTATTATTCCTTCATTCATCTCTGTTAACTTTTGCTGTAAAGCCTTTTCACAGTATCTTAACATTTTCATGCTTCGCGAATACATGCGTGGGTGTTGTAGACGATGTTCTATAAACAAGCCTGAATAAAATGTGTGTCTGTCTGCCTGATGTTGCGGGCTCGAGTCCTTTCTCCTGACCATAATTACATATCATCTACTGGCTCTATATTGGCAACATACTCGATAGTGTTTCAGCAATCCACAAACTTTCCATAATAATTGAACTAAAATAGATGAGTTAAATCAAATGCACTAGAAGTAAATGACATTATTTCCGAAGAAATTAGTTGGACAACCTGAATAGGTCCAATGAAATCATGCTGATTTCAGTCTAGATAACAGACTGCATAATATACAAATAGTACGTCGAAGAATGCATGCTTATGTCTACAAGTGTATTATGTAATAAACGAAAATATATCTTTAAATCTACAGTGCAGTACATACATTAATCGTCTTGAGGGGACACTGTATATCAAGATGTTTTACTTGTAATCTTCGGATGATTTCCTGTTACTATAAATGTCCGATGTGATTATATTCTAACGCACGTAATAAATCTGGTCCTCAGTGGTATGTCCGAGTGACAAAGCTGTCATGAACTGCCGCCGGACACCCACAACACCTTCCTAGCGTCTGATTCAAAGCCAAAAATATGTTTGATAAATTGTAACTTTCCGCCAAATAGCATCCGTCAGGGCATACGCAAGTGCGGATATTTTTTTAGGTATCAAGATAAACTGAGGTATGTTACAGACGAGGGAAGTGTAGGATAGGCGTGTATTGCATGGACTGTCCATGAAAAGAGGGTGTTTTTCTAAATACCAAGGCTAATTAGGGTAACAAAGGTAGACGTGTTTTAAAGCAAAGCTCAGACGCAATAGCGACTGTCCAACGTAACTGAACAGAGAAAATAAAACCAGAGACAAGCTTGGATTTTACTTATTTCGAAAATATTTAAACAAGGAGGTAGGGCTATCTGTATATCTGAATATTATATAATAATAGAAAGAGTGGTAGGATAATTCAGCATATACCGGTAACGTATATAGTATATATAACTAGAAAGAGGTTTTATATGCATCTTAAATGAAATATATTATAGCTGAAGTATATTTTATTGCCAAATTTGAGTAATATATATATGCTGACTGAACATTTAAACCAATACATTAAAATAAAGTTATTTTTTTAGTATTAAGCATTACAAAAACATTTCTAGCAATTACAGAGATATGAACATAGAATACAAGTATAATTTGAATTATTTTGACAGTTTTGTTTTCAGTGAATTAACAACATAAAGGCGACATGAAGATATACATTAAACAGATAAAGATATTATGTTGTTTCTATTATAAACAATAAGCAATGCTAGTTACAAATTTTCGCTACAAGTCTGAAATTGCACACTGTCTAACCAGATAAAGATATTATATTGTACACAATATAAACATTAAATAATACAAGGCTCAAATTTCGTTTAAAGTTCTAAGTTAAATAATTTTCTTTATCTATTATGTTTAGTTAATAATACCTGATTGGTAAATATCCATAACCTACAAATAAATTTTATAATCTATTAAGTTATTCTCATGTCAAATAGATAAGCTTGACTAGTTAATGAATACAACATAACACACACACTTTATCGCACGAGAACACATTTATAAAGGTTCATATGTGAAATTAAACACTAAAACTAATTTCTTGAGTCATGCTGAAAACTTTGTGTGTATGACATTTAAGCTTAAGGATGATAGTTTGTTTATCTAGCTGATTTCACTGTTGTCGTTTATTTATATACATAACCCCATTCACTGTCTTATCCCAACTTTTAAGGCATTTGTAAACAGCTTGATCCCGGATGAGACACCGAGTAACTTGGCGTCTCATCCAGATTTAAGCTGTTTGACACTCAGCCATTTGATTTGCCAAAAATTTAGGGAATCCGTGAAGTTAAAAAAAGGGCAGATGAAATATTGCACATGCGCGGTATTTGCTTCCGACAGTGAATTGTTTATATCCCTACAACACAGAGCTATTAAATATTTTATCTGGCTCTGTTACCACAGTTATTAAAGTATATCATTTTTATATATGTAAATATGTATAGCTGCAGTTAGCTGCATTCGGAAGAAAAAATTAATAAACTGATTATCAATTAATATGAAATAGATGAATGGAAATTAGATTATGTTTTGGGATACCGCTGTATTAACGAAAACGAAACGTATTTGTTAAATAAAGCACGAAAAACACATGTTTTTACAGTTTGTCATCTCGTGGATTCACTTGAAATAGTATCCGTCATCTGTTGCTGTTCCTAAAAATTTTTGGCAATTGCAATCCTTTTAAATATAGCAACTCGTGCAAAAAATAACTGTTTATGAGTATGGTTCATAACGCTAACAAATACACAGAGAAAAAACAAAACCATTGTCTTTCATACGACCTTATGACTGTGGGATTGTATATGCCAGTTATTTAAAGTTTTTTTTTTCGTGTTTAACATGCTTGTTGCATTACTAAATGCTATTCTAAATAAGGAAAGACACAAATAATTACATGCTTCCGTATGACGGGATAAAACGAACATTCTCTTGACGACGAGACATATTCATTTAAGTCATTCGCTATTAATTGTTTAACTTAGATGTTTGTGTTAACTTGATGGTTGTATATTTATTTATCAGAAGAAAATCGTTCATTTACTTACCTATGGCAGTAGGTCGAAGAAAAGGCGTCTATAGAAATCATGAATACACACAAAAGAAATCATGCGGAAATTAATCTATTATCAGCCATAGCAGATACTAGACGGAATAAAAAAATAAAGTGGCAAAATCAGAGATAAATTGGATATATACCCTTTTCTAGGTAAAACATCTATTTGACTATATAGGACGTTGAAAGCTTCCGAGTTTTCATACTGCATCGATTACATTAGTATTACCACTGACGAATATGATTCTGAAGTTTCGTTCCGAATTCCATCGCAGTCTACAAGAGGCATAATGAACAATCTTGATACTTTTCTTATGGTCGAAAGTATAGTCAGGAATTTAAAGTTTGTAATTTGGTGTTGACACTTATGAACGACAGCGTTAATCGTTTATGAATGTTTTTGCAAATGTTCTGTCAATCGTTTATGAATGTATTAGTCGTTTTTTTAAAGCCTGATTGCTAATGATTAAACTAACAACGCAACATGTAATACGAAGTGTTTTAGAATGTACTTGTCATTGATTTGATCAGTTTTTGTTCAACGGTTTAGCCAGTGTTAAAGAATGTATTCGTCAATGGTTTAGTCTGTGTCTTAAAAGTATTCGTCAATGGTTTAGTCAGTGTCTTAAAAAGTATTCGTCAATGGTTTAGTCAGTGTCTTAAAAAGTATTCGTCAATGGTTTAGTCAGTGTCTTAAAAGTATTCGTCAATGGTTT
>JAULCC010623023.1:0-10194 GCA_032358795.1 Nuttallia obscurata
AAAACGTCTGGTGACCGTGTGTATAGGTGCTTGACACTGACTGAGCGCATTAAACAACCAATGGGGTCTCTTCAAAATGAGCAAGGGTCACATGAGCCCAGATTCCTCTTGTCATGTACGATAATGTTCTTAATTGCCTGAGTGATGGAAGAAGCTAGTTCCATTTCTGACAGCACAACAGAAAATGATTGTTTCATTATCAATAACTAGCACAACAAATTATCAAATTGGAAAGATGCATGATACTGTTTCTTAAAAGTTGAAATCCAAAAATTTTTCTAACACTTACGCTTGGTCTTTTCCACTCAAATGGTCTTGGGGGAGATCTGCTGAAGAAAATGGAAGAATCTTCTGCAGCGAACTCAGGATCTTCAAAGAGACATCCCTGCTCTCTGCACATTTTAACAATTTCATCATAGCTTTGTTTTTCATAGCCAGCAAACGGGTTTTTCTTCTCCTTTCTAGTAACTCTTCCGCCGACCTGTGGACGCTGGGTCGAGTAACGACCACTCCTACCACCTCCTCCACTACCAAAACCTCCTATGTCGATATTCATACCTCCGAACTTGGACGCAAATCCTCCAATGTCAAAACCTCCGATTGAAAAACTACTACTTCCTCCGTCGTCTCCCCCTCCGTACGTTCGTGTTTCGGATCTGCCTGGACCACTCCCATCGGAGTAGAACGTGCGGACCGTTCTTGTAGTAGAATAAGGCATATTGTCTAAATTGGCACCTCTGATAGGTTCAGAATGACAGATCGAACTTTATCCCACTGTCAATCAGATAACTTTCTGGGGAAAAAGTTGCTACCTCTTCAACCAATCCGCAAACGTCGGCCTCCGATCACTGGAAAACCTGTCGGCTCTTACTGAAAAATATGCGAAATGGGAGGAATGTTTATCGACTAAATATGTCAAGTACAAATGCATGCAAATAAAACAATAGATGCTAAATCAAATACTTATTACAATAAACAGAAAGATGCTCATTGTCTACTCACCTAGAATCCCGTAAAAGTAGCACAGTTCGACGAAAGCTTTCACTTACTACATGGACGAACCCATTTACACTTAAGGGAAACAGTTGTCAGTTCGAAATGGCGCATTCGAGTGTGACAGGTAAAACGATAGTGAGTTTTAAGGGGGGATAACCAGTCTGAATTGTTAACTGTAAAAGTAATACAGTATGAAGCTCCGACTCTGGACCATTATCGTTCAATGATCGTGAGGTGTAGCGCAACTTAACATTTGGCAAGAACAAAGCAACATAAAATAAGTTTATTTGACAACTTTATTTGTTCAAATTCCATTAGACAAATAAAATATAGACGTTTATACTAACATCATTACAATACCACCATTATGTATCTGTTTTTACACGTGTAGATGTGATTCAAATGTTGTTATTTAAATGTTTCGTTTCAGATTCTACTCTTGTTAATTTCGAAATGCTTGATTGTATGCAAATTCCTGATTGAAAAATGTAACGTACGGAATAACATAGTCCTTATTTTAGTCAGAGACATAACAGATAGCATTACTAATTAAGAAATGCATGTGCTGTTTAATATCAAACTAGCTGTTTTCCCGTGTTCAGATGAACATCCAAGCAGGTAAGTAGGTAAACACTATGGTAAAACGAATAGAAAAGTGTTTGGGTGGATGGGCTCCGGGACTGTTTAGCTCTCGATCGTGATTTCAAAAGAGTTTGTTTTAGATATGTAGTATTTATTTTTTTTTATTTTTTTATGACTTAAGTAAGAACTTCAATTTTAGTATTAGTACGTGTCACTTAGTTAACTACTCTAACAATGAATGTATCCATATTTAAAAGAACCGATAATGCGTTGACGAAACTATTCATTACCACCAATTTTAACTGGTGACCGGCTCAATCTTGTTGCGAAAACCATTATAAATCGCTATAGGTACTATATGAGGGTGGAAATGGATTATAAGCATTCCGATTATAGAGAAGGATTTTACAGAATTTGACATTCCATGTTATCAGCAAATACTGTGGAAAATCGAACCTGAGATTACTGGTTTACTGGACGTTGATCATACGCGGAAACCACTCGATTTTATGTTAACTAAAATCGAAAGTGAAACTGATAAAAGGTTGCACATCCTCGGTAGAAATTCCGAAATCCATCATGCCTCTAATTAAAGACAGGTATATAGCTGCCATGGTACTGAGTGGTGTTGGGGATGCCATGGGCTACAAGAACGGCGACTGGGAGTTCTGTCACTCTGGCGAGCAAATTCACAGAGAAGTGAAGGGTTTGGGTGGGGTAGAAAACCTAAAACTGAAACCACCTAAATGGATTGTGAGTGATGACACAGTGTTGCATCTGGCAACGGCTGAAGCTCTGGTGGAAAACAAAAGTGAAGAAAATAAGGAGAAACTGTATAACAGGATAGCAGAACATTACAAAAAGGGTATGCGGGACATGAAAGACAGATCCTCTGGAAATACAACTTCATTTTCCATTCACAAACTAAGGCCTGGAAGAGAAAGGGGTTATTGCATTCCATTTAACCCTCGAGGTGGAGGTTGTGGGGCTGCAATGAGGGCAATGTGTATAGGTCTTAGATATCCAGGACCTGATAACATTGATGATTTGATAGCCGTTAGTATTGAGTCGGGAAGAATGACCCACCATCACCCAACTGGCTATCTTGGTGCACTTGCTTCAGCACTGTTCACATCATTTGCTATACAAAAAATATCACCTAATTCATGGGGAAAGACACTTATAGATGTCTTACCTAAGGCCTGGAAGTATGTCGAAAGATGTGGTGATTATGTCAAAGAAAACGAAGAAGAATGGGGTTATTTCCAGGATAGATGGTATGACTACCTAGACAAAAGACATCTAACGGATGGTGTGTCGGATCCAGTGTTTCCAGATAAGTTTGGTGTGAAGGAACGTGATCAATTTTACAAATCTTTGAGCTTTGCTGGATGGGGCGGGTCTAGTGGTCATGATGCTCCAATGATTGCGTACGATGCATTTCTAGGCAGCCATGGCGACTGGAAGGAGTTGTGCAGCCGAGGTATGTTTCACGGTGGTGACAGCGACAGCACGGGAGTAATAGCTGCATGTTTGTATGGGGCAATGTACGGATTTGACGGAGTCCCAGAATGCAATTATAAAAATCTGGAATATCACGACAGACTGAAAAAAGCAGCCATATCGATTTACAAGTTAAGTAAATATACTGGAGACTGCACACAAGAAAAGAATGACAAAACAGCAAACTCGCCAGCATCTGTTTCTTCAAAAAAGACAGGTTTAGAAGGTGATGGTGGAAGAAGTGACAAAGCGGAGGCTGCTCCAATGGCGAGCCAAAGCAGAACATCAGAGAAGAGATCAACTGTCGTTTGGTAAACAAATTACAGTCTTTGTTTTCGGTTTGGAATTTCTCCTGGAGAACTGATTAATCTAGACAAACAGCTATTTCATTCACAGGATGTAACTATCAAATGAACTGACCAACGTGCACTTATTTCCTACCTATAACACTCGCGAGAGGGGTTGGCAGTATCCAGAGATAGATAGATAGTCTGTATGAATTTTTTACCAGGTTTTCCAATGAAAGTAACTTGTTATTAGTTATGTAAAGGTCTGCTGACAGTTTGGTGGCCAGATGGACGTCTTGTTGTCATTTTTCTTGTATGACCCATAACTGTGTCATACAAAAACATATCATTATATAGCTTGGTACACATCTCCATTATACCATGGCAATGGACAAAGCACAAACATTACATCTGTAGTTTTAAAGTCAAAAACAAATTATTAATTAAAAGACATAATTATTCAGAGCCTCAGATAAGGCGAGTATTTTGAGAATTTTGGTTACTGTTTTCCATGTTATTTCTACCAAACCCTTCTCTTCTGGTTACTCTTAAGAAATGCTTCGATGAGGCGATTCTTGAGAGTACCCACAAGATAAGGTTTGGTGGAGAAACATGAAAAACAGACAGGCTTGATGAATTTCTGTGATACGCATCTTTACTGGAGTCCTGACTCATTGTTCATGTCCGGTCCATACCTTTGTCGTACGTATCGATAGCCCCATATATATACGGCTGGGGCCGTCCGTGAGCGGGGCTCATTTCTCAGTAGTTACTTAATGCACTGCATTGAAACTTTCCACAAGGCGTCCTAACCATCACGCATTTATAAATTATAAAGTAAAATAACTCTAGCCTACATATAATGCAACTAATGGCCAAATTTGTATTTGAAGCAATTTTATTTAGTTATTGCATACACTTACAGTAACTTTGTGATTCATTGCATTGACGTACACTTCTACGATGCTTGTCAAAAACCAGTTAAGAACCAAAAATAGCTGGTGTTTTTTTTTACCTTTTCTCTAAAGCATCAAACAGAATTTTGTCTGTTTGGATAAATTTATATTATAGGAATATATACAAATCTTAATGTACATTTAACAAGTTCCATGTAATACCATATTTACTCGTAATTCATTCTGCTTATATATATGTATATACGATACAAAGGTATTGTTGTTTTTTTCTTCTAAAACTTGGATGATACTCCTAAAATTAAAGTACTTGTTTCAAACCATGATGATTTGCCTTTTTGTGATTAAATGCCATAAATAGTGAGTGAGTGAGTGAAATGGGTTTTTACGGCACGTGATCAGCACACAAAGGCTATATGCCATTAATAAGAAGACTGGTGTAGGTGAACTGCACCAATTTACATAACCACATACAAGAGCCACAAGTAAATTGGAACCAAACTGTTATTATAAAGATTTTCAATGATAGATGTCCACATTCAATTTGATAAGATTCAAATATTCAAATTGTTATTGATTTAAACTTTACAGTGTCTCATCATATAAATACAATGGTAAGGATTGTTAAAAAAGATAAAATATATGGTGAAACCTCAACAGGAACGACCCATTATTTGGGAAAAGAAATATGTTTTTTTTCATTGATTTTGTTGTTCCAAAGAAATGAAACATTTTTTAAATATTTACTCTAGGACTGTATCTATTAATGTTGTTTAAGAAATAGTTCATTTCGGGTCTGTGTATTATCGTGAATTAGATCACAGGAGTTGAGATTACCCGCATCTCAACGACTAACTGCATGTGATTTAATTCACGATAAATGCACAGCTACGAATAATTAAGCTATTTCGAATCTAACACGAGCAAAATAATTCATTTAACACTATGTGTCACTGAACAAGATTCTTTTGCACACTAATACTAAACAATAGAATCTGTGAAAAAAAAAGTATCACAGCGGGCTATCAAACGAAACTGACGTGTAAATAGTTACAAACATTTTAGAAAAAACATTGATGGTCAGACGTGGCTTCAAACGCACTAAAGCAAGTCAGCCGGGCAGTTTATTCTTGTTCGGCTAAAACACTTTCTCTAGCACTTGTTAACAAAAAACAAAATGCTTTTCTTTGTCTATATGTTTTTTAAGACACTATTTAACTTATTCCTATCCAAACTGGAAATTGTTGACGACACAGGAACCAGTTTCCGTTTCACGCTCATCGTCTCGCTGTACATCTGTTTAATGCGAATAAGTGAATTCCGACAACACACAGAGACGAAAGTTAGTTTAATGGTATCAAACATACAACGACGAATAACATATTCATGTCAAAAGCTGTATCATGTGAAAAAGAAATTTTATAAATTTACAATATTCTCACAGCGAAGACGTGTGCACTTTCAAGATGGCACATGAAATAAAGTGAAATTCGCGCGCTTAAATTAATAAACAACAATAATATTAGTAATATACCACATTTACTAAAAAAAACCCAAAAAAACCGTTGATAGCCCAGGCTGGATTTGAACCCAGGACCCTTCGATCCGGAGGCCTGCTTCTTACACTAGACCTTTTAGAGACAAAGAACAAACTCCGTAAGTTCTTAGACTGTGTCTCCAATTTATATCCATACCACACTTTTTCAATGATTAAAAAGTATAGTTAATTTCAATCTAGTACTAAAGTCTCCACTGAACGTTTCCGATTACCGTTGAAGAAATGTCAGCTAATGACAGATCAACGTAACGATGTAGATCCATGTAGATGAATCCCGTATTAAATATAGCGGCCCGTAATAATTAACAACAGAAATTCGGCAAATTTGACGTCATTTATGAGTGCTTTCACTTCGGTCCGCGCGTCAACCGGGTTTTAAATGATTACCGAATATTGCACGGTACATATATGTTCTTTGTTTAAAGAGACGAGTCATGTTAGCATAAGTAGTAAGCAATTGTGTTGCTCAGAAAAGGGTCATGATAAAGTGGTTTAACTGTATAACTTTGAAAAAGGTTTATGATGCGGTTATGTTGTTTTAGTGTCCTAGTTGTTGTTGTGAATATTTTTCAGCCTTAATTAAATACAAACTGGTACTACGTACTGTATTGTACTCCATAAATGTTCTAAAGAGTTTTAAATTCATGTTGACATTATTCCAAGTCAAATTTGTCAATGCAGATGTGGCATCAGATACAATTCTCATTTATTTACTCATACTGACCTTTATATTTGACACAAAGACATCGTTAAATATTTTTAAAATAGTATAAGCTCCATTAATTACACTTTTTATGATTACAGTTGATTTATTACTATATGGGTATAACACATTCACGGAAGATTTAGATATTTCAATTTCGTCAAGTGTTCAAACATACATTTTGCAAACAAAGCGTTTTTCTTAATTGTCCACTTATATTTGTCGAATAACTAGATCTAATATAGTTTGCATCATCATTTACCACAGTCAAAAGAACAATATCGGGAAAATATCTGTCCATGAACCGTCATGCTATGTTTTAGAAATATTCATCTTACAATCAACATAAAATGGTATTGAGGGGAGGGTCGTAACTAATGTTTGCAGAAATTTTGGCCCAACCCTCTTGCGTATATCTTCAATTGTTTCTTGTCTCAGTTTATAGTATGTACTCCATCTTTGCATTGTATGACATGTTGTAAGGAGTTAAAGTTTCTGTAGTTGTAGTAGCAGTAGTAGTATTAACGTCCTTCCTGAGCCCGGAATGCAGCTGCCAGTATTTGAGTGTATGTTAGATACACCCCTATACTGGCGTCTGCAGGCCAGTCGGGTTTGAACGAAATAGAAGGGAATTCTATTTTTGAGAAATTCCCGGAGTTTTGAAAGATAAGGTCATGTATAAATTGCCTAAGTGCCCCATGGGGAATTCGTACTGTCGGTTCAATATCAAGCTATTTTCTCGCACTTATTTTAACACGTAGTTTCTGTATAAAGTATATATGTACATAAGCAGATGAATATATTTTAACTAAATGGTATTGAATGCCAATGGAATCTCTTTTTTGGGTTGTTTACGCCAGCCCAATGTCATACATGTGAATTTCGATCTAAGTACCTCCAGTGCATTAGTGCCCTTGAATAACGTATACATTAATGTCATTCTCTCACCAGAGGGCGTGCTACACACTTATATATGTCACTTAACCCTATATTGTATATGTTGTGAACAATATATGTTTACAATAAGAGATTATTGTCATTATAGCATTAATGTTTGTAACTATGCTATGTATTCAACTGACCGTCACTCATGTATACCGCGCAATCATAAATTATAAATTAACCAAATGACGCAAATAATGATAAAAAATTATGAGAAACACAAATCCCCCTAAAAGCACAGAACCCCACTTCCAAATGTTTAACGATGGATGATATATTAGTCGTAAACCATTTAGATAGTAACTCTACTGAATGACAATTAACTTTGATCATTATGAACCTGCCTACCAAATTTAAGGACTGTAGGTTCAGTGATTGATAAGTATTGATCGAAAACCATTTGGATAATTACAGTACTGAATGATCTTGACCTTTAGCCTACTAACCTCAAAAGAAAGAGGGTTCAACTACTCAACATCATGAACTTCCCTACCAAATATGGGGACTGTAAGTTAAATGAAGGATGAGTCATTCATCGGAAACCATTTGGATAATTCCAGTACTAAATGACCTTGACCTTTGATCTACTGACCTCAGAAGAAATACGGGTCATCTACTTATTATTATGAACTTCGCTGCAAACTATGAGGACTGTACGTTTATCGATGGATGACCATCGATCGATTATTGATCGGAAACCATTTGGATATTAGAGTACTGAATAACTTTGACCTTTGACCTACTAGCCTCAAGAGAAATAAGGGTCATCTACTCATCATCATCATGAACTGCCCTACAGAATTTGAAGACAGTAGGTATAACGAGGGATGAGTGTGATCAGAAATTATTTGAATAATAACAATACTGAATGACCTTGACGTTTTACCTACTGACCTCGAAAGAAATAGGAGTCATCTACTCATCACCATGAACCTCCCGTTCAAATATGAGGACTGTTAGTTCAGCGAAGGATGAATTATTGATCGGAAACCATTTGGATAATTACAGTACCGAATGTTCTTGACCTTCGATCTACTGACCTCAAAAGAAAGAGGGGTCATCTACTTATAATCATGAACCGCCCTACCGATTATAAGGACTGTAGGTTTATTGATGGATGTTTTATTGTTTGGAAACCGTTTGGTCTACTGACCGACCGACAGACTAGCAGACATGTGTATAACAAATTAAGCCCAGTTCGTTCTCTTTTAGAAGGGTGTGTGTGTAGGGGGGGCATAAACAAATTAAGTTTCGAACTTTGGTTTGAAACTACTGACATAAACATATCGCACAGATCACGACAAAGTTACATATTGTAAACCATCAAAATTATTTATATTATTATTTATATATTATTGGTTATTACATTGGTATTATAGTATAATAAAAAAAAAAGCTAGTAACATAAAACAATGCTGTACAATTATGATATGGATGTGGCTAGGCGATATAATCATATAAAAAATTAATGCAAACTGCTTTTTGTACGATGCGCAACTGTGACAGGCAATATTTCATTTGTGATGAAATTACTTCTTTCTTTTTAGTTCTGGTAAAAAAAATTACGATCATCTCCGGTGTTTGCGATATATATAATTTGCTATATATAATAATGTTAATTAAACAAAAAGCAACAATTTCAAGGATCTTTTTTTTTCATTTTAGACGAAATTTGTTCGTTAGTTTTAGGAACTTTATAACTGCAGTCAAACAGTTCAACGTATGAATGCAATTTTTTTTTACAAGGAGCCAGCTGATCGTTCCAAATAAGCAAGCACAACAGTTTTTTGTTTGTTTGTTGCTTGTTTTGTTTGGAATTTTGGAATTTAACGCCGCTTTAACAGTATTTCAGTCATATCGCGACGTCCAGCTCATTACAGTTGGAGAAAAAAACCGGGGGACCTTTGTACGCTATTTCAGGCACAGAGCGCACTCGTGTAGAACCACCCACCTACCGCAACCCAGCTGGAAGGCTTCCTCACTTGAAAACCCCCAGAAGTGCCCAGACCGGGATTCGAACTCACAGCAAGTACAACAGTAGAGAACTAAAAGATCCGTTATATTTATGTGTTTTCCTTCATGAAGACCCCCTGATAAGAGAATACCAACAACAAATAACCGGCTTCATTTCAGCATATTCAGCATATATGTCAGCTTCAGTTTTTGCACAAAATCAAATCCGCTGTCCAGGACTTCTGTCCTTTGATTATGAGGCTAGCCCACAATTTACTAGTTAACCCGGTTCGCTGTACAGGTGCTGTCTGTGTCTGAAATAGCGTACAGTAGCTGACGTCTTAATCCACATGTAATGAGTTGGACATCGCGACATGACTGAAATACTGTTATTCAAGCGACGTTAAATAACTAGAAAACGAACATACACTAAATATCATTGTTATACAGAAAGACGATTTGAAAATTTAAATTTATCGCTTATATCACATATATTGTTCCCTATTTAAAAGGCCGTGTGTAGAATAAATTGTAAATTCTAACTTCCTGATTATGTATGCAAGATAGACGAGGTATGAGTCATCCATTTAGTTGTACCCGTCTTCAATCTTTGCAACACGTAGAACGGTAAACAGGTATTTTTTTTACATTGCGTTTTGAAATAAAAATCAAAGCACTCAAAGTACTGTTGGAAGGAAATTTTCAAAGGAATTTCCAATGGGTGTGAAGTAAAAACAAAGGAATATGTCAATATTG
>JAULCC010623045.1:0-10194 GCA_032358795.1 Nuttallia obscurata
AAAAAAGAACATAGATATAATTTATTTATACAACAGAGTCTAGCATCTGATACATATATACTTAGTGGGTAGGGTAAACATTTTTGCTGAGAATGGGTGACTTGAGCACCCAAGATAATTCATTTTTGAAGTCAGAATTTGTTGACCTCGGGTTATTGAAGATCGACTGTAGCCTAAATACAGAAAACAAATTTTGTCTCCCCTATAGAAGTGTTAGTTATACATTAGGGCTAAGCCAGAAAATTCTCTCTAGGAGTGAGAGAGGGATTTAGGAAAGAGGGCAAACAATAGGACCAACAAAATTTTTAATTAGTTTTGCCTCCACCTTCAGCAGCATTTAAATGACCACCAAGATACTTTTTATTGCACATCATTCTTACCCTACCCCCATGGAGATTTTTCTGGAATAGCTTTATCCATTTGTTAGACAAGAAGTGTGGAAATGTGGTCATTTTTTGTTTCAGGGTGGTATGGACAACCATTTATACACCTGCTGTGGAAGCCCTGCATATGCTGCACCAGAGCTTATCTCAGGCAAAGAATACTTAGGATCAGAGGTTTGCTTTCTTGTTCTTGATATAGTATAATTTGTTTATGCTCATATTAGTTGAGTAAAATAGAGTTTTACATCAATGAAATTCCACAAATCTATAATGCAGACTCTTATAGAACCAAATTTTGTGTATGGATGTGTATATTATATAGACAACTCAGTACAAGCTGAGAATATAACCATTATGATTCAGTTAATTTTTAGAGTTGGTAGCTTAATATACTGTATTTAAATTGTATTGAAGTGCTAGAGCATGCTTTATGACAGTGGCTTGATCAGTTTGTTTAACATCATTTTATGCCATCTTTAGCATACAGACATCTCCAAAAGAGGGAAGCCGATACAGATAATTCTTTTGTAGAACTCTCTTTTATGTGCCAAGTGTAAAGCACTGATACGAGGTGGAGGGACTCAAGTAGCTGGGCACTTTATCCTGATGGCGATGAACCTGTCGTTATGTTATAACTTAAGCCCAGATCCTTAGTACCAAGGAGTGAAAGTCATTTATAATACAACCTTGATGAGAGTTGAGTTTAATGATAAACAACTATTACATTTCAGTTCTGAGTTCATATTCTACTTATATGAGACGATAAACAAATTGTTGTTGAGGTTTATGGGTCACAAATTTGTCTATTAATATTCCACTGATTTTTGTATTCTTATAGGCTGACATTTGGAGTATGGGAATCCTGTTGTATGCCTTACTTTGTGGATTCTTACCATTTGATGATGAAAACATTCCACAGCTGTACAAGAAAATTCAGGTAAAAAAATTTAATGTCAGTTGCTTCAAGAGATGCTTATATATGGTACAAGATAAAAATTCTACGTAGTAGAGATCAAAAATGCTGTTTAGTACAAATAAAAAGATCTAAGAATACGGTGAGGATCAGTACAAGCCGTGATATAAAGGTAGTATTCTTAAAAAAGTGTTATAGATGTCTTTTTAAGGGACACAAAAGTTGTACTCCTTTTCTTTTTTTTCTCTTTTTTTATATTTTACTTTATTCTTACCATAGAATGGCAAGTATGACTCCCCATCTTGGTTGACACAGCAGACTAAAGAGTTGATACGGGATATGCTACAGGTGGATCCAAAGAGACGTATTACTGTAAATCAGCTGGTTACCCACCCCTGGCTGATGGATGGAGTGGAGATCCCTGTGGAATGGCACAGCAAATACAGAGTAAACAAACTTGTGTTTTTGTTAGTGTTAGCCAGTGGTACAACATCATTTATATCAATGACATCTTTACTAACACCCTATAGGGGTAGGCAATGTGAAGAGCAAGAATTAGTAGTCTGAGCATTGTTTTCCAAGGGTCTTTAGTTTGATTAACCCTTAGCCTGCTGAATAAATGTCGTCAGTTTAAGCAACTGTCTTCTGCCTATATTTTAAAATTCATGAGAATTGCCCAATATTTGGAGAAACAATTGGCCGAGTGTCAAACAGCTTGGATCCTGATTAGACTCCGAGTTACTCTGCATCTAATCTGGATCCAAGCTGTTTGCAAATTCTATCACAGTCACCCCTAGCAGGCTAAAGGTTAACATGCCCATACCCTTCTGTATCAATAAACAAGACATTTTATCCAAACAGTTTATATTAAAACTGGTACTACTCTGGAAAAATCAAGAATAAATCCAATAAGTTAGAGGTAAAACAATCCTAGAACTAATTAGTGTGAAATATTTCAATAAGTGTATGGTTACTGCATTATTAGTTTCCCTAACATTTATTACCAATAACTTTGAAACATTGAAGCAATAAACTTGGAAATACAAAGCTGATTTCCTTCCAAAGTTTTTTTTTAAAGGGACATTGACTGGATTTATCTGGTTAATAAATGCTAGTATCTATGCACTAGTAGAGATGCCCATGGATCAGATTGTTCTTGCATTTTGTCCGCTTAAGCTGAATTCTGTTATTGTACTGTTTGTCATAGGAAAATTACCTGTAATGTAAAAGGGCAGCTCCCTGTCTGATATAACTAGGAACTGCTCAAGGTCAAGGGCTGTTGGAGTCAATGAACTTTCTTTTTATTAAAGCACAGTTTTGTAAATGATGTTTTTTTAGAGTTCATTTTTTGAAAGCTTCTTGTTTTATAAAATATAATTTGAATTTGACATTACAGCGGAAAGTAGATGATGACTGTATCACAGAAATGGCTGTACATTATAGCAAAACAAAACAAGAAATGGAAGCAGATGTGCAACAGGTAAGCCAGATATGTCTATGATAGCAAACATATATAGAAAACTTACATAAATGGTCATGGTATATTGAAAATATAAAACAAGTTGTCAGAAACTGTATAAAATGAAGCTATGCTGAGTTTTGTACAGTTTCTGAGTATATTGCAAATATCAAATGATTTGTCAGAAACTACAAAACCAAGCTATGCTGATTTTCAGTATACCTTGACCATGAATGTAAGATTCTTTTTATCACATTACTCTAGAAACAATTGCTTTAGCCAGAAATACTATTATCTGAACCCTTAGTTCTTTAGTGTTAGATATAAACATAGTGTATTTTGGTCAATAAACAAGAAAAAGTAGTTCCAATACAATTTGATTATATTTCATTTGAAACTAACTTATTCTTAGAAATAAGTGGCTATTTAACTGATTTGATTAATACACAAGGATCAATATTGGTTAAATGATGAATTTACTTCAAACTAGATCAACCACATGAATTAGCCATGTCTTATCATGTTACTTCTATCAATGTATGTTACTATCTATCAGGTCACGATATATAACTATTGATATATTAAAAAAATATAGGAGCTGGTTATATCACTCCCAAAACTGAAGTAATGTGATAAATATATATATTTAGACCTGTGAAGGTACAATGTTTGTTTCTAATTCATTCCATTATGGAGAGATCAATGCATCCTTGCTCAAGCAGAAGCATCAATCAATAGACTGGTGACCAGTTACATTGTCAGTTTAGTTTTGAAAGAAACATTTCTGAGTTTAGAGTATAAGATATGGGACCAATAATTTTTATTAGATTTTGATGTGATTTTAACAAACTTTATATTTATTCTTCATGTCACTGTGTGTATATAGATATATAGGTCGCCATGAACTTTTGTCACAAGAGTTTATAACTTTTTTTGTATTTTTATATATATATATATTAAATAAACTTGTTACTTGTTTAGTTGTGGAGTCAGGTGACTAAAATATTTTTGTGTGTGCAAAATTGCAGTGGAAGTTTGACTATCTGACAGCTACCTACTTCCTTCTGCTGGAAAAGAAACTGAAAGGCCGACCTGTGAGGTTGATACAGCATCAGTATAAACAGTCTCAGGACACACCAAGGGTAGGTAAAAAATGTGCACATGTTGAGACGGCTTAGCAATGTCTTGTTTACACAGTAGTTGTGGCTTATCCTACACTATGCATTACGGGGGCGTCCGTGGCCGAGTGGTTATAGTCGTTGACTTGCAATCTCTCACCCCCTCACCGCTGTGGGTTCGAATCCCTGTCTGGGCACTTCGAATTTTTCAAGTGAGGAAGCCTTCTAGCTGGCTTGCGGTAGGTCGGTGGTTCTACCCGTGGGCACTCTGTGCCTAAAATAGTGTACAGAGGTCCCCCGGGGTCTTCCTCCACCTGAAATAAGCTGGACGTCGCGTTATTACTGAAATACTGTCAAAGCCACGTTAAATTCCAAATAAACAAAAACAAAAATAAACATACACTATGCATAAACAATACTTGGTACAGCTAAAGTAAGAGTACTTATTATTAGCCTATAAGGGATGTATAGGATGAGCATCAACCACACATTATCCCAAGTCTTTGTCAAACACACTTTTTCCTGATCTACATCAAACTTAAAGGCATTAACACTGAACAGATGTGTTTTGACAAGCTGTGCTTCCTATGATTTTATTGGGGTAGTTGATATAATCTAACCAACATCACCACAGGGCCTGATAAGGCCAGACCAATTAACTATCTAGACTGAGCAGATTCTTTTGATCTAGCGGAATATACAGAGTATTTTATGGCCTCTAGGTATTCTTATCTGCTAATTGTTAGTTGCATTCACAGCTTAAATTATGAACATGTTTGTGAGCATAATATCTTGGTCATGTTCAATAACCAACCAAATTAGAATACAGCCTTGAATTGAAAAATTGGCCAAACTATTCTGCCCACTCTATTAAAGTCAATTAGTTGTCATAAGATGGTTTAAGATTATGGCTTATATTATTATCATTATGCTTCACATATATTGACATTACTCATTATACCCTGGGATGGGATGGACCTTGTTTTAAAGCAGTTTGGCAGTCTTGTTATTTGACTCTTTTAAAAGCTATTATAAACTTAAGGAAATGGTTAAATATGGCATTTCGATATAACATAAATGTGCTCTATACAGAAATGGATTCTATTTAGCTAAATTGATATGAAATTATTTGAAAACATTCACAGCCAAGAAGTGTAAGTGCTGATGGCTGCAGAACACCTACAGACAAGTCCAATTCCACACAAAGACACACAGACAGACAAGATAGGTCCGCATCACAGAAAAACGAAAGGACTAAGGGTCGTGCAAGAGAGAGACTGCCATTTTCAGACAATAAGGAAAACAAAGAAAATGTTAACAGCAGAAAAGACTACAAAGAAAATTTCTTGATACCACCAACACCGAGTTACAAGACACCAGCGAAATCAAGAAATAATGGTAAAAATCTGATAGAACAGAACTATGAAACACAACAGCCAAGGTCACCTCTCATGGCAAAGCAATTACCCTTAGCTCTGGATGACACTTGTAAGTATAATTGGTCTTATGATTGCTTCTCCTTGGAAAAAATAACCCTATTGTGTTGAATAAATCAAATAATTTATGAACAATAAGTTAAGGAGTGGCAAGAGTGTACAAGTGTTGTTAAGAACAATTCAGAATAATACTGAGAGCAATACCAGTATAGATGAATAGATAAGCTGTTTTGAATTGAAAGACACTTTAATATATTATTAAGTATCCTTAAAAATAATCAGGTATTGCAATAATTTACTGAGCACTTGATGAATAGTTTCCTTAAGTTTTCACTTGTTATCTTTCCTTTATATAATTAATACATTTCATAAAGAATTGCCCATTAATGTCTAAAGAAAATCTTGTTTGCTTATTTTAACAAGTTTCAAGTTTATTCAATAAATCCAAAAGGTCATTAGACCCATGAGGACAACAAATTAACATTGTAACTAGACAGACAAATACAAATAATTTTCATCAGCAACTTGTGAACCAGGAGAGGGTTAACTGATAATCACTCTTTCTCACAATTTAACAAATCAATTAGACTCAGAATAGAACAGCTACATTCAAGTACATTCATCACAACCATGAGATAACTACCACTTAATAAGGTTGACTGTTTTATATTTACT
This sequence comes from Nuttallia obscurata, assembly GCA_032358795.1. NCBI lineage: Eukaryota > Metazoa > Mollusca > Bivalvia > Cardiida > Psammobiidae > Nuttallia > Nuttallia obscurata. Next base: position 5,985 of record JAULCC010623045.1, read on the forward strand.
ATTGTCTATAAATAAAAACTCCAACATAACAACAGTTTGCTGGTTTGAAAAGAGGCAGTTAAGATATAAGATCTGATGCCATATTTTACGGAAATTAACTATAAGATGGTAAAGTTGGCTGCATTTAAGTTCTTAATTACGAAAAGCATAAAAGTAACGCTTTGGAATTTCAAAAGCCTTGAAGATAGAAACTCTTAAGATTTTTTAAAATTGTTACATCATTTGATTTAAACAATTCAGTTAGTTTTAACATATTTGGGTGCACTCGGTAATTATATCTCGTATAAATCTAACACGCAATTCTCTATATAAATCACTTCAAGCATAAAATGGTATTCATCCTCAATTGTATTACATATAGTGGATTTTCTTTCATTTACAGATATTGACTCGGGTTTGTTCCATCATCCCGCTTCAATTTGTAACCTATGTGAGGACACTTGCAATTGTATTAAACACAATCTAAACTTCTTAATATTAATATGATCGAAATAAGGTTGTAACTCAAAACATTTTATAAGATAATAAAAAAATGCTCTGCTTGAATTCTCTAATAGATTTGACCAATTTTGAATGAAATGATCTTTAAGTCTTTGCTTTGCTGAAGATAAAACCATATTGACACTGCTCACACTTTGTGCCAACCAAGTTTCATAAAAACCTAACTCACACAATAAATCCCTCACTAAAGAGCATCATTTTTTTTTATTTTGCCTATTATCAATGTCAGTTTTCAACATAGAATAACCACACTGCTCACACTTTGTGCCAACCAAGTTTCATAAAAACCTAACTCACACAATAAATCCCTCACTAAAGAGCATCATTTTTTTTTATTTTGTCTATTATCAATGTCAGTTTTCAACATAGAATAACTTTTGAAACATAATTGTTTTTCTTAGAGTTAATAAATTTTATCCAGTACCTTAGGATACTGAATAATCTTTTGTTTTCAAAAAGACATTCTGCCAAGCTCACCATATATAGTCATTTGGTGTAGTTCTCTTGACCCAAGAAAGCATTTGCAGAATTGCATGTGTACCCTTTCTATGGCTGTGCCTTCACTTCAATAAAACCCCAAACCTCATTGGCATAATTAAGTATAGGCGAAATCAACTTGTCAAACAACTCTAATCTATGGGGAACTGAAATGTCTGTGAATTTTTGCAAATATTTGTTCATACTAAATAAAGCTTTTGTAGCTTGGCCAGCTCGGGTCTGCTGAGCTTTTAAGAAAGACCCACCTCATGAAAAAACAATTCCAAGGTATTTAATTTTTTCAACAATTTCAATCGACTTAGCATTATAATAAAAAGCTAAATTATTTGGTAACTTACCCTCCCCTTACGAAAAATCATTATCTTTGTTTTTGTATAGCTAACTTTGAGTTTCCATTTATTACATTATTCTTGCAGTAAATTCAAACTATTTTGCAACTGCTCTTTGGTGTTTGCAAAAACACTATATCGTCAGCATATAAAATTAAAAATCATTTTAAACATATTTACATCTATGCCTGGTAAACCATCAGATATGAGGATGTCTTCTAAGTCATTCAAAAACATTGAAAACAAAAAAGGGCTCAAACATTGTCCGTGTCTTAACTCCAAGTTTACACTCAAAACTATTACTAAACATATTTGTAATTACAAAATTTTACTTTCGCCTTGATAGAAAAATACATTGACTTAATTATATCTAAAATTTAACCTCGAAGTCCTAACTTGATCAGTTTTAACCAAAGATCATCTCTAACGACATAGTCAAAAGCCTTTCTGAAATCAATAAATGCACAATACAATTGTTTACCTGTATTAAGAAAATGGTTTTTAAGACCATGCAATACAAAAAATATTGTCCACAGTACCCATCATTGCCCTAAAGCCGGATTGGGCCTCATTGTACACATTATACTTTTCCGCCCATTCGGTCAGATGCATATTTAACAATCTAGTGGATAATTTTCCAAGGGAACTCAATAATGTAATTCCTCAGTAATCATTTACATCATCTACAAACTTATTTAACAATGACCTTCATTTGTTTGACACAAAGTACTGGTTCTAACCAGGAATCTGACTTGAAAGTGGTTCTACAAGCCATAGGCTCTCAACATAATCAAGCTAAAATAAATAAGTTTAAACTAATAAACTTCAAGTCCATTTTCTATATAAGTGTTTTTATTACATACATAGTATATGCTGTCAGTTTCATATGTCATCTGTTTCTTTCTTACAAGTGTGTACCCCAGGAAGATCGTGCAATGGGTCAGTGTTGATGAACAGTACTCTGTCACCGTCCCGATCTTATGACTCCCAGCTTAATAACCTGCCAAAAGAAACGCCACTGAGTGCTTCCAAAAAGTAAGTACAGAGTTTAAGGTATACACATGCACTAAAAACATTTATACCACTGTATATGATTGATCACTGCTTGAGAAAAAAGGGCTTATCATGAGACATGTGATAACATGCTTTATTACAAATATTCAGAAAAGTAATGCACTTTAGAGAGCAAGCAAAATTATCATTCAAAAAAGTAGTTTGCTGCATTACAACATAACAGGGTAGAAGCTTTTACTTCTTCAACTAGGGCAGAAAAATTTGGGATTGTAACTTAAGTTCTCAAAATTATCATTCATTGTTAAATTCATCTAGTATGTCACTCTTCAAATTGTATGTACTTATGATTATTGTATTCTTGGCCGTAAGCCTGAATTACTGAAATAAACTATGTCTATGTCTTTTACATGTCTGTCTTTTTATATAATTGGGTTTAACATTGGTATTTGGTAAGTTTCTTTTCAACCTACTGTCCATTTCACTTGGAGTGAATTTAGTTAAATTTCAATGGACTTCTCATTAATGAAAACTGACAAAGAGTCACTTCATCATGGTCAGAAGCTGGGTTGTTATAATACTAATTTCTTAAAGGCATTAAACCAGGTTATTTTTGCATGTTATACTGCATATGGTTTAATTGGGGTATTTGACACATGCAATCTACAACAGACCTTGGGGCCTGATAAGGCATGACCACATAACTGAGTACAGTGGTAAGACACGGTCCTCAGGATCGAGGGGTCCTCGGTATAAATCCAGCCAGAGCCATCAAATTTTTTTGGCAGGAAATTTATCCCACACGTGACTCACTCCACCCAGGTGTTCAAATGGGTACTTGTTAAGGTGTGAGCCAATGTGCTATTGTTGTTAATTTCGCCATCTGTTAATCGCCAACTAACAACCTGATATTGGGGTAAAAATGTCATATAGGCACTCTTGAACGTATGAACTCTAGACATATGCCATTCATATAAATGGTAGATAACACTACAGTGTCTATATTTGCCATTTAAGTATAAGTTGCTGTAACAGAATGACCCCACTTTTGGTTCTTTTATTCCTTTTCAGTTTTAGATAATCATTGCTTTTTTATATCCCCGCAAACAAAGTTTGAAGGGGGTATACTGGACTCGGTCTGTCATGCAGTTAGGCAGTCAGTCTGCAAAATTTTGTCCGGTGAACTACTCCTTAGTTTTCAGTCCAATTCACTTGATACCTTGCATTATTTATTAGGAGCAGTAGATGTGCAAGATGCAAATTTCAAAGTTGTTGGTGCAAAGATTACAGAGTTATTGCCCCTGAATCAACATGAAAAGTCTTGTCCAGGAAACTCCTCCTTCAGTTTCAGTCCGATTCACCTGATACTTAGCATAAATATTTGTAGGAGCAAATAGATGTGCAAGATGCAAATTTCGTGTTTGTTCACGCAAGAATTATAGAGTTATTGCCCTTGAATCAACTGGAAAAGTCTTGTTCAGTGAACTTCTCCTTCAGTTTCAGTCCGATTCAACTGATACTTGGCATAAATATTTATAAGGAGCAGTAGATGTACAAGACACAAGTTTTATGTTTGTTTACACAAAAGTTATGGAGTAAATGCCCTTAAATCAACTTCAAAAGTCTTGTCCAGTGAACTTCTTCAGTTTCTGTCCGATTAACCTGTTTCTTGGCGTAAATATTGGTCAAGAGCAATAGATGTGCAAGAGGCAAATTTCATGTTTGTTTGCGCAAATTTACATGTCAGTGTCAACTTCAAGTAACATACCGGTAGTATACAGAGTAAAGGCTTTTGTTCACTATCAAAGCAGTGTAGCAGGGGTATATTTCACATTCAGTGATTGTTCTAATACTGTCATATCATTTAGCCC
>JAULCC010623056.1:0-10193 GCA_032358795.1 Nuttallia obscurata
CTGAATTGTGTTCACATAGAAATTGCTCAGACCTCCTTCATACGTCGAACCAGTGATAAGCATACCAGCAATGGAGCAGATAAGTCCGAGTACACCCCCTTAAATGGATAAATTGATAAAATAGAAAAACCTATTACAAAACTTCACAAAATTAAACATAAGAATTTGAATATTTCTATGTTTCTTAAATACAGAATGTACCATTTAGTGGACGAATTTCAATGTAAACGGCAATCAATATAATTTACATGGCAGCTAATTTGAAATGCTTACAATACAGAAAATACTTTTTCACCAAAACCTGTAGTAAAATGTTTAAGAAGTTTTGTTAAGTACGTATGATTTGTTAACCTTTTTTTTGTATGTGGCTGTTAAGTCATGACAATATATAAAACCAATAAAATTACCTGTAATCATGCCTTTTCCGGTCGCTTTTGGCCAGCTGATTGTAAAGAACAACGGGCAAAGGAAAGCAGTTGTGAATACAGGTACAGCCATCGTACCCCAACTAACATTCATACCAGATTCTGCGATAATAAGGCCGACAGGAACAATAGCTACGAGGACACAAACCATACACCAAGTCTGAAATAAAAAAGTACATACCAAAAACATAACTAATGAATTCCTTTGTTTCAATAAAACATTTTACATATCATTATAAAGAGTTTATCACCATTCATGCACTTTTGTCAAACCCTATCGCAGATTTTATAACTTTTGCAAACATTGATGAAAATAAGGATTGGTATAATAGTAATATGTTCAGAATGATTTAGATTAGAGACCCAGATAAGACTTTGTTATTCTTTTGGGAAAGTTATAGTCTATGAATACATGTTTTACGAAACATATATCGTGACTCACCTTATAACGCATTAATCCATCTTCATAATGGCGGAATCTTCCGTGAGTAGGACATCTGTATTGTACAGCAAAGTGTTTCTCTAATGATCGGCTCTCTATGTCCTCTTTACATGCTCGACAATCGATAGATGAGGGACACGTACAAAGCTCCTGTTTAATGTCAAGGTCAAAGCCCATGTCCTTCTCCCTTCCACATAAAACACAGCTTGTGGGGGTCAGATTTTCTCTATGAAAAATACATAATCTGCTAAAGCATAGCTGATATGTAAATGAATACCGTTTCCTAGGAAAAACAACAACTTAAATTCATTTGAAGCAAACACTTTTACTTATTCTTATCACGGGCCTCCAAGGCCGAATTGTTTAGACATTGACTTGCAACCTTTCAGCCCCTCACTGCAGTTGGTTCAAATCCCGGTCCAGGCACTCCGGATTTTTCAAGTGAGGAAGCCTTCAAGCTGGCTTGTGGTAGGTCGATGGTTCTACCCGGGTGCGCTCTGTGCCTGAAATAGTGTACAGAGGTCCCCCGGGGTCTTCCTTCACCTGTAATGGGCTGGACGTCGCGATATGACCGGAATAATGTTACAGCGACGTCAAATTAAAAAAAATATATATATTATCAATTCATGAACTGATTTCGGTGATTTTATGTAAGAAAACAACAACACTATAAAGTAGTGTCCATTGACAAAGATATACCGATGCATTTGGTAACTTTAATAGGTCATTTTCAAAAACATATATCGGAGTTAAAATATAAATCTATACAGGAAATATCCACGTATTTCTGGGCAGTCTCTCGTAATAACTAGCATTTGTACTTAAAATCATACATAAGCATATGATCGAAATATGGTCATTAAGTGCTTTTAAACACCTGGTATACATAGCGCTCCTTGGGGATATCTTAACCTTTGGACAATTTCAGGAGAATATATTACCTTCACTCTTTGCCAAGTAAATATGCAGGTTTTCTATGTAAGATATATGTACCTCATCCTACGTTAAAAACTTAAACAAAAAAGACTATCATTATTGAATTTTATGCGTATATAAGATTCTATGAAGAAAGGGGCTTTTTAAAGACCTAAGGAATTTCCTTTTTTTCTCCTTAGGAGCTTTATAAATATGAGCCCTGGTAAGAAAACTTTGTAATTATCATCCTAGTTTATATCTTATCAGACTGTTACGGAACAGGTGTCACAGTATATCTCTTGTCCCTTGTGCTCGCTACTTTAGGAGAGGGTCTATATATTAATTTATAGGAAGGAGGTCAATTAAGGGAATACTAATTGGCGACTAATGTGGTTATTTTCTCCAAAAAAAAAAAAAACCTCAAGCAGAAAGTCGACGTTATGAGATCACTATTATTCACGGACCATTCTATAGTAAAATAAGCATTATTAGGTTGTTTTCTGTTCATTCATAAAACATTCATTGAACCCTGGTAGATGCGAACAAGAGATGTTATCCCTTACCGAAGGGGTATTTCCGCTTCAAAGTGTTTGATATATCAATTTTGTCTCTACTTATTCAAGACTTAAAGACAAACATGAAGTAAAACGACCATGGACACGGACAATTTCTCTTATGTCTGAAAAATATAAACCACTGAAAAGAAACTTACCTGAAAGGATTTATATGTGTCTTGTATATGTCGTACACAATAATTGACGATATGGCCATAACTTCGCCTGATCCAGTAGACATAAGCGCCATTATCAACATAGTAAGGAGGAGATAACCCCCTGTTTCGCCAAGCAGGAAATTCATCACGAACGGAGTTATGTAACCTTAATATACAAAATAGCAAAAAGAATGATAAAGTTAATGAGAAATAGAATTTAACTATAAGGATAGTTTTGACACGTTTCAAAGACAAAGTAAATGATGGGTAGTTAATAATTTGTATACGAACTACGAGAAGCGGAACACATGCATTAACGTAATTGAAAGTAGAACAGTCGTGTCTTGACGCTTTTAATGAAATTGAATGAGTTAATGTAAATGATTGAAACTTTTTACTGCAAATGTTTGTCAATTTTAACCTGACTAGTAAAATGAAATTCTTATTTAGACCGGTAATCAATATGAATAATTCATTGTCAAAAGTCAAAAACGCTCATTAAGATATATATGATGATAAAGTCTTTTTCGCAATTTCAGCTGAGACCGAACAATACTAAAAAGGGCCACGGGGCCGGGCCGTACCTATGACATGCATATAAGGATTATTGAATGAGTGTGAAACAATCTTGGCGACTTTGTATGGCATGCATTTAAGGATTTAAGCAAGTGAGAGTAGAACAATCGTGGCCTGGCCATACCTATTGCATGCATTAAAGGATTTTAGGGAGTAAGATTAGACCAATCGTAGCCTGGCCATACCTATGGCATGCATTGAAGGATTTCAGGGAGTCAGTGTAGACCGAAAGTTAAGAATCCGTTGTTCGCCTTATTGAAGGATATTTCCAATGATTTATTCTTATTAAGGCTTCTTATATGGAGTAATTTGTTATGTTATTGTTCTGTATATATTACTTGTCTTTTAAAAGGATATTATACTTTCATGTGGAAGTCCTTCATATAACACTTGTGGAGTTTAATCACATTGTTTTATGAAGGTGCTGATACTTTAATATCATAAACGTACCGTTATCAATTTCAGCCTCAGATAACAGGTGTGTTCCGTTTTGTGCACTCATTGCTAAGTAGCTTAATGTGGCAGTAAATGATATAGTGGTTGGGATGACAAACCACATGTAAGCCGCGATCAAAAATCCAAGAACACCTTGTGATGGTTTGGCGGCGATCCTGCTCTGCCAGTTAGCTTGATCGCAGAAGCTTGAAGACGTAGCCATGAATATGATAACGACACCATAGATAAGTCCAGACGTTGATCTAAACGTTAGATATGAAGATTCGTAATTCCCTTCTGGTCCCCTAAGGCAACTGACCTCTTTGTAGATGGCTTCTATTGTTGATATTGTTTTGATTTCTGGAGAAGGGTAGTATGAAGTGTACACAATATAAACCGTTGCTGCAGAAAACGTCAAAGCCGTATTGAAGTACGATATATAGAACGTTGTACCAAGACCACCAATAAGGCAATAAGACCCAAAAAGAATTGCTAGGAGAATAAAGATGAATTCGTTGTTATGATCCTTGCTCAGTACCTCGATGGCTGACTTTCCAGCAAGCATAAGACTAGTGCAAACAATCAAGTTTGTTAACAAAGCCATGACACAGAAATATATATGTGCAGGTTTTCCAAATCTTGCGTACGCTATCTGAAAAGATGAAGAGTTCAAAGTTAATCAGCAAAGCTGACATACTTAATGTATTTTTCTATAATGAGATTACGTAAGTTTTATTTACACTTTTAACAACGCTGTATTTTCTTCTTAAAGTGGAATGAACTTGTGGAAATCTATTCAATATTTTTAAATTATCTTTAACATATATATGTTTACTTTTCTAAAATATAAATGTAATGGGAAACAATTCTGACAGAAAGATGAAGATATACCTCAAAACTCTACAGGTGCATATACTAGGCTGCGAGGGCTTAGGTCATTAGGGAATCAAAGAAAAATGACCTTCTGGTGGTAAAAAGAGATATATGTAGCTGCTCACCTGCGGGAACGTTTTAGCGCCTGGCGCTCTTGTTTTCAAGTATATAGACAAGGCTGGAAACAGCAATATATCAACCACAACAGCTAGGGCCATATACAGGCTTCCGCCAAGGCCCGACTGAAAACATAAACTCATTATATATTGTTACTTTATCTTTTTTAGTAAATATGATTACTTTCCTTAACATATTAGAAATATCTGCTTATATAACATTAAACAAAGTCAATGAATACTGAATTTGAGGAAAAAAGTTAATTTTAAAAGCAAGACCTATTTCTTTTAGGAGTTCATGATAACAACAAAGTACAAAAGTCTATACCCTAGTAAATTGATGTATATTAAGTGTCCTTTATAATGTCTATGTCGAATGATCTTAATAGGCCAAATAATGCCACTATATTATTTACTGGAAACACATATAATTAAATAAGAAAACGTTCGTTTTTAAAGAATTAAAAATATCTGTTTATTTCTTAATAGCTGATTTTGATAGGGAAACATATTAGCATTATATATAAGGAGTGAATAAAGGCATCGACTATGTGATTTAATAAACTTTATTACACGTATTGTATTCTTGAACTTTTAAAAATGAACCTTTTAACAATTGATAAATTAGAAAGAATAGCCGGGCAATTACAATTGTATTTAATTCACAAAGAGTCAAACAATCCTATCAAAATGTCATTTTTCGAATGACATCAATAAGCTTAAAATATATTTTTCATATACATAATTGGCCCTTGGTTCAAGCGTTTTATCGGGATCTTTTTCGACTTATCAGCATCTGAAATCTGAGGTTGTAGAAAGTTCTTAAACATTTAAGCTAAACAGTTCTTAAATTCCATCAGCTGATTATTTACCACGTGCTTCAGTTTTGGTTATCACAGCCATATGCTTCTGAAAATGAGAAAAAAAACATGTATTCAAAGATATGGCAACCTTTACCTTACTGTTTAATGTAGACGTCATGAGCAAATCTGCAGGCCAAAGTAGCTGTGACGTCACGGTTACCGCCGTTAAACTGAGACTGACTTGACCCCCAGCATCAAAGACTGTGTCCAAATTATGTTCGTCCTTGAAAACATACTTCCGTACTGCTCTATATAACCCGGCAACGCACAGAGAAAATCCACCAAAACCCAGCAGTAAAAGAAGTGCTAGCTCGTTTTTCTCGATTGATGGCCTTAAACTACAGTAAACATAGATTGATAAATGTATCTATATATCTTAAAATATTTTAAAATGTATTGATATTGATTTAGTTTAATAAATATGAAGATTTTTTTTGTTTTTGTTTTCAACGAAATAATTATCATACCTAGGCCTGAACGACATACTGGTGAAGGGGATTTGGGCTCACCTTGTGCTTAAGAAGTTACGGGTTCGGAAACTTTTACTCGTTCACGTGACCTACATTTTACACCAAATATTTAAGAATCGGAATTAAAAGTGCTTCTCTTAGCCATAGCTTTTCAACAAAATCATGCAAAAACAAATGTATCATAAAAAGATATTACGTTACAGACTTTTCATGGAATACAATATGAAATATCAAAATACAATCAATTGACAGGCACGTGTCGTTTATCACTATTGAAATGTGATTAGCTTTAATAAACAGTGGCATATTCAAATACTATCTAATTTTTTTTTATAAATCCGGTGGTTTGGGTTGACGGGTTAGGGGTGTATAAAGTGATCAAATTTAATATTTCAAATTGATATATAAGTTTAACAACTTACAAACCATACGTGAAAAACACGTAACTAGTTAGTTCGGTTGGATATCTACGAACCCATTCATTTACACTGGAGTCCTCAGTTTAATGACTGGCGCAAAAAGTTGAACTCATTTAATGAACGGTCCAATTATACTACTGACCCAGTAACCGCGCTGTCATTTGAACCTAACCGATCTTTGACATTGTGTTATGTTAGCACATTATTTTACAATGCCCATAATGTCTGAAAAGCATACTGATAGACGCCCGGTGGCAGGTTTGATCAGTCGACGTAGAGACTGAACCCGCAGATCCGCCGAGCGAAAGGTTGATATATTTATTATAATCGCAATAATTGCAACACAGTTTTACATCAAGCAGGTTTTACCTAGCTTCATTTATCCTGGACAGTGTGAGGGCTGTTATTAACAGATTATATTGCAATTGACTGGGTTATAATTCATGAACTCATGTTGCATTTATTCAAAACTTTTATGTTTTGATACTTATGGTTTAAGTTTTCGGCAATAAAATTGTCAAAGACGGGTTCGTAAATTATACACATTAAGGGGTTAGGGGATAATAACATTGGTACTGAAATAACTGAAGGTGGTAGGCCTTAATAGGTTTAGAACGTGCATATGTGTATACTGAATCATGTTTTTTCTAGTTATTTCTTCACGCAAAAAGATTCTGAGATCACGTAAGCTTACGCGGAAAAGGTATTTCTTTAACATAAGATTTGTCGAGCGACTTTTTTCTAAAGGTAACCAGCTGATTTTTTATACTTATTTAGTCATAGATTAATACATAGGGCGCATAGAGTGCAAGTGTAGAACCGTTGTTGGTGCCAGACTCAAATGTTTGTAAGACATTCAATGAAATTCAAACTGAATTTAATAACTAGGTGTGACTAAACACTAGATTCATCGCGATCGTGAGACGGTGAGTCAGACGCCTATGGGCCTACCATGGCCGTCATCGAGGTCACGTTACTTTTAGTCGGACGCTAACGTCGCCCCGAATCGACTGCCGTCGTGACTTCAGAATGGCAGTTATTCTAAACTCAGACCAACAGATACTCAATGCATGTAGTGTGTTTTGAAGCGACGTTACTTGAGAACGACAGTTAACGCACATCCCAAGCACCGTTGATTGTTATTTAGAAATCCAATGAATCAAGAGTTTTTACGTACGCTATTTTAGAGTGTTGATGTGAGTACGTTGAAGTAACGAAGCTACTCGAGAGCCAAACGGAAGTCTATTAGTGCGGTAATTAACGTTAGGACTTCTAGCTGAGTTTGCATTAAAGTTTGCTGAACCGAAACACGTACCGTTTGTCTGGTAATGTCAAAGGAGTAAAACTGACATCGAATACGGGTAAGGAATTAACTGACCTTATGCGTGACTGTTTATTCTGTTAAACGTCATCGCTGATACAATACGCTAGCAATATTATTATACGATGCAATCCGGTTATCAAAGATATAGAGGGTCTCACATGAATGATCATAGTATATTAAAAATATGAAAACGAATTGTTTGAAACTGTAAAAAACGAAGCTCATTTTTAAAACAGCAAATAATTTAATTTTAGATAAATATCTGGGAGTTAAAAGAAAACATGGGGGAGTTAATAGATACCATTTTATTTTAAAAATAGAATAAATAAATGGGTCTCGACTAATTACTGTTTTGGTTGTATATTTCACAGTATTTGGATGCAGTCTCCAAGTCTGTTATATATTTGAGACACGCTGACAAAGTGTCAGAATAATCACAATAAATACGGTATACACTTTTTGTCTTTACATTTTTGATAAGTGCGAGTTTAAATTCTGGAGAATTAAGGTAGCGCTCGTCCTGTTTATAGAAAATATTCTTGGAAGGTACGAATTATGTCGTCTGTTTCTATTGTCACATATATGAATACTTTGGGAATGTAATTTAATAATAATATAGGATCGTGCGATTGTATAGCCGTAGAGTTTAACTTCAACATGTGCATTGAACAAATGATAGTTAGGCAGTTAGCCTTACGTCTACGAATAATTACTTTACGCAGATTAAGATGATTTTTTTCTGAGTAACTTGGCGTCTTGTCCGGACACTCTACCAACATTTCCAACAAGCTAATTGGATGACGTTTAAAATTGAACCAAACATTAAACATAAATTATGCAAATTGTTTAGGTTAAAATACCATAAACTGATTCGTTCTCTTTTGTACATGAAAATTTTGGATCATGACATAGTATGAATTTGAAAGATGCGATTTTTCATGAAATCATTAGAAGCTAGTGTTTACTCTACATCCCTGAACTTGATATTTTAGATTTGGAATACGTGAATGCATCTTATTTCATGGAATAAATGTGAATGCATCTATTTGCTGAAACTACACACATATTAGTGTTCACAGGTTTACCCAAACGTCATACTATGCTCGTATACTCTTGTGTTTTCAACCATTTTCTTTGTAGAGCTGTAAGATGAATTGTAACAAATGGAAAAAATAACAACAATAGCTAGTCCAACCAAACTGTTGAACATATAGTCCAGTTAGTCATGTGAAAAAATGGCCTGACATCAAACATATTGCAAAAAAAAAATGGTTTTCACATTTTTGTAGACTATAGACAATAGTTGTAGACATATTAAAAGTCTAGAAAATTCTAGGATGTGGAAATTGTATTTTTTTTCATGATAAATCGGGTCACTACTTAAGCGCTTTTTCAGTAATTTTTTGTCATAACTTTGTACATAGTATATTTTCATATGCATGATTTAACCATACATGCAAATGAAATGATCACCAGTGGGTAATCTAAAGACAATGTTAATTAAAACATTATAATATAAAGATATAAAGTTTATCCCAAGATTCAGTTGAATGACAAAATCCTGTTTTAAGTGTGTGGGGTAATATGACATGTACTGAAAAATATCTCATTATTGGCTGATATGAACAATATTTCTCCAATGGGTACAAAGGATAGAGATATTTATTATGAGTTCTTTTATACGAATACCATTTTTATCAATAAACAATAGTATAAAACATATGTACACAACGAGCATAGTTATATCTACCTAACTGCTTTATGAACACTGACTCAAGGCAGATCTCTATATAGTTCAAAAAGTGTCTGATAAAAGCGTACCCCTGAATGCAATTTTAGCGGTGTAGAGTGCCTGTCAACGTAAAATGAAAAGGTAACCCAAAACTTGAACGCATCTTGAATAGAAGTTTGTGCTAAAAAATTACAGCAGTGAAAGAATATTTAAATCCTGATTAAAATTGAAGAAGCTGTAAAAATTCTAAATTATAAAATTGTGGAAGCTCATCTGCATAAATTATGCAGCTGAGCTAGAGTGTTTCCTGAAATTGCTACTAAAAGGGCTTATAACTTTTTATAAATGAACTTTACTAAATGTTTTATTATAATTTCTGTAAGCTGATATACTTATAGTATCTAAAAAAAACCCCAAAAAACCATTAAAAAATAGTAAGACACAGTATTATTCTCTGATAAAAATATTATAAAAGTGTGAGAGTGACGTCACAAACTTCAAGATGGCTGCCCCATTATCCGCCCTTTTTTTGAAATTTAAATAATAATATCTTGCTTATTTAAAGTCCAATTTTAAAACGTCTTTCATTTTTCGTGAACTTTTTCAAGATATCTTGGTTATAAGATATAACTATTTTTAAGGTTCCTTTTTCCTTTTATAAAAAGTCTACCAGGTTTCCTTTAAATGAAAGATGAAAAATGAAAATCTGAAAAATAAATAACAAACTTTGAGGGTCCTGTGTGTTTTTTCAACGCTACTTTTTCGCACGAGCCGCCGCTCTCATCCGTCAAAGAATGTATTTGTTCCGTTGGTCCGATTCCCCAAGTGCTAGGCTGATAGGTTGACACATCGCGTTGATGAGTTGTGTCAATGGACTCTGTTGTTGTAGTT
>JAULCC010623078.1:0-10192 GCA_032358795.1 Nuttallia obscurata
TTATGCGAATGCGATGGATTCTAAATCCAGACATTTGACAATTTAAGCAGACAACAGTTTGTTTCAGCAGGCTAAGGGTTAAATGTTATATTTCGAGTGTTTTATATTTATATAACACAACTGACATTTACCTTAACCTTTGACTAGCTCAAATATTGGAAAACAAACATTTTCCACCACTACAAGTTGATAAAGGATATTTTCATCCTAAAATCCTTGATAAGGATACATAAAAATGGACCTCATATGAGTGGACATGGTATATTGGAAATATAAAATGAGTTGTCAGACAATGTACAAAAAGAAGCTCTACTGAGTTTTGTACAGGTTCTGAAAACGAGTTTTATATTTTCAATACACCATGGCCACTCGTGTAAGTGTTTTTTTTATCACATTACTCTAGAAACAAGTTTTTTAAGCAGAATTATCAGTATCTGAATCATGAGCACTTTAGTGCTTTGATATAAACATAGTGTAATTCGGGCATTGAACAAAAACAGTAGTCCAGAAAAATTTCATTTATTTCATTTGAAACAAACTTATTTAAGAAATAAATAGCTTTCTTTGTTAAAATGTAACTGATTTGATAACTTACACAAGCATCAAAGTTAGTTAAATGAGAAATTTGCCTTAAATTAAACTATGGGAATGAACCAAGACTTATGACGTCACTGTCTATCAATGTACGTCACTGTCTACCAACATACTTCGCGGGTATGAATACGTTAGGTCACGATATATAATGAGTGATATGTTGAAAAATATAAGTCGCTGATATGTTACTCCCAGAGTGAGACCGAAAGTAATGTGATAAAATAATGTAAAATCTTACTATCTGTTATGTTTACAGACTCGTTCTAAGATATGTGATATTTCGTTCGTATACTTGCAATCAACTTATTGTAACATGCATGTTTTTATATATTGTATGCTGAAGAAGATTTAATTAGGATATTAGTATTGACATAGCTATTTCAAATGGAATACAATACGAATTACACAAACAGCAGACCACCACGTAAATGTACCACCTCGCATGACTCGAATTTATTACCAGTCAGAGCTGTCAAAAGCAATCAAAGGAAACTTTGGAGGGATACATTTTCTAATTAACCTCTACACCTACTTTCGTTTTAACTTTGCATGACGTCATGTTCCGCCAATGTACAACTTAACCCAAGTATCGCTATTTAGGCTTTGACGTCATTATCAGGCTTTTAAATAGAAAAAAAATATCATTTGTAACTCACTAATGTGTACCTTTGTACGGATTTAAGGACATAAGCTGAAATATGGCTAGGCGAGGAACTGCTTTCTGCGACTAATATACATTGCTAGATTAAATTGTATATAACCTGAATTACGATACGGCGATATCTTTATTCAAATCAAGGAGAAACAAAACAAAACCCAAAATGACGCGAATCTCTCTGATTCCATATCACCCTTCATCGAAAAACATAAAAAAAGTACGCGAGTCTCTCGGTCTCGGTCCTGAATAACTCAGTAAGGTGGCCAAACAAATTCCGAGAATTGTGTCTGACTTGTATTAAGTGTAAGTTTTCCATGAAACTTCACCGCACCCCTGTTATTTGATAAACTTACAGTATGACTGTTCAGGTTATTGGTAGACCTACACTATGACTGTAGAATGTTGGTAACCCTACAAAACGACCGTAGATTGTTGATAACCCTACACTATGATAGTGATGTGCTGAACAGAATGTTGACAAACAAAAGCTATGACTGCAGATTGTTGGTAAACCAATAATATGACTACAATTGTTGGTAAAACTACACTTTGCATATAGATTATTAGTTAACCTACATTATGACTGCAAATTGTTTGTAAACCTACAATATGAATGTAGATTATAAGTAAACCTATACTATGACTACAGATTATTGGTCAACACTATTACTACAAATGGTTGGAAAACCTTCAGTACGAAAGCATATTGTTGGTAAACCTACTATATGACTGTTGAAAGGTGGTAAAACTACATTTAGACTGCAGATTATTGGTCACCATACACTATTACTGCAGATGGTTGAAAAACCTTAAATATGACTGTATATTGTTGGTTAACCTACTATATGACCGTTGAAAGTTAGTAAACCTACAATAAGACTGCAAAATATTTGTCAAGCTACAGCATGAATGTAGATTATTGGTTAACCTATATTTATACTGCATATTATTGGTTAACCTACACTATGAATGCAGATTATTGGTAAACCTACACTTTGCGTGTAGAATGTTGTTAAACTTACACTATATGACTGTAGAATATTGCTCAGTCTACAATATAACTGCAGATTGATGGTAGACCTAAAATGTGACTGTAGATTATTGGTAAACCTACAATATGAATGCAAATTGTTGGTTAACCTACACTTTGACTATATATTGTGATGAGGGTGTTGGTTTATTGTCCCATTTAAATAAATCTAAATTTAAGTGGATTTTGACAGTACTTTTAATGAGAGACTTTTGCTCTCGTTACAAAAAGATTCGCTAAATGATCACTTATTGTTTTTATATTCTGTATATTATGAAGAAATAATTTGATATTTTAATTCGCAGATTTGAAGTCAACTCTGTTAAATGTAGTGTATCTTGGTGAATACCACTTCAATTAAACAAATGGAATAGCGAATTCAACATTAACCCTTTGACACACTTTCTGCATGTCAAATCCAGTTTGACTGATTGTTACCAGTCGTTGATGAGTAGTGCTTTACATACAAATTACTATCGCTTTCTTTATCTTAACTAACCTTAACAGACCTCATCAACCTGATATCAAAAACTTTAATAGGCTCTTTGGGTCATTTTCAGTACGGGCGTTTTATTTCAACTCCATATTAATTTCTAGCCAATGACTTTCAACGCTGCACTGTTAGAGGCGCTTTATGTAATGGATGACCCGCTTACTAGTAACAGGCTTGGGCGTAGAGCGGAAATTATAGAAACACTTCAAAGGACAAAGGCGGATATTGTCTGTATGCAAGAGGTATGAGTTGCTGTTTTTATTTGGTTTTAAGGCATCTAGCAATAAATTATGCTTATATTAACTTACGTCCTTGAAACATGTTAATCTAATAATGATCCTGGTTAGTTTGCAAATATTATCCAGTACCTTAGAAAAAAATGTTTTTTTTTTTTTAAAACAACGGTTGCGTTGAAGAAATTTATCTAACAAAGTGTTAAATAATAAACGATTACATTTCAAAGGAAGCAAACACCAATGTCAAATTCGTTAATTTAAAATCATAAACATAGTTTTAATTAAAAGTGTAAAGTTCCCACATCAGTTTGGCCCTAACCATTTTCTTTTTGTGTTTGTATGTTAACAAACATTACAATATAAAATCAAACATTTTCCCCCAACTGTCAACGAATGTAGAGTGAAATTTTGATACAAAAGCTATGCGAACGATTTAATGAGACTTGGCGGAAAGGTGTTAATAAAGCGCAAGTAAGAAATCCACAAGTCATTCGTAAACTTGCAAGTTTTTATTTTTTTTTATTTTTTTTTATATTTTATTTTATTTTTTTTATTTTATTTTTATTTATATATTTATAACTATATTTATTGTTATGTATAGATCTAGATACTGTTTGAAATTTTACAAATCTACAAATGCATCTAAAATATATAGCGGGCTGGTTATCATGGCAACACAACTTCCTTATAACTAAGAAAAATGAGCTATATCAGATCTCATCATGAAAGATTTTAGTTATGTTCTAAAATCTCTCATACATCTGCGTTTGCTTTGTTGCAAAGATCTTTGCGTATTTTGTGGGTCGCATTGCGGGTCGTAGAAGGCTAATAAATTTTATTTTAATCAGGTTTATTTCGGAGAGGACATGGAGGCTATAGTCGACGGAGTGTCAAAAAACTATCTGTTTACCTACAGTGCAATTCATAAAAGCGATGGAACTGTTCCACAGCAAGTTGGAGTCCCACGTGGTACTTATCATTTGGTTCTTTATGCTGCATATGTTATTTTGAACGTTTTTTTTTAATTACTCGATTGACTCTCAACGTAAGAACCCACTTTAGTTTCATCAACTTCATGGCACAAAATTACTGTCATTACTTTATTCATAGAAATTGATAACATACAGTTCTTTGGTTTGTTACCAGAATGTTTGTTTGTTTGGAAGTCATATGGCCACAGCGGTCTCCCTTGGCTTTTAGACATCAAACCAAGTAGAGATATTTTAAAAAATAAAAAGCCAGCCAAAAGTTGAAGGTTTTGTTAAGACTGAACATCGCATAAATTTTACTGCACTACTAGGAAGTTTCCACCGCACTACTAGAGCAGGTAGTAATTTAGCATCGCATTATTTCACCACACTACTAGAGCATCGCATATTTTTCACTGCACTACTAGAGCATGTAGTAATTTAACATCGCATTATTTCACCACACTACTAGAGCATCGCATAATTTTCACCGCACTACTAGAGCATCGCATATTTTTCACTGCACTACTAGAGCATATAGTAATTTAGCATCGCATTATTTTCACCACACTACTATAGCATCGTATTTTTTTCACTGCACCACTATAGAGCATCGCATAGTTTTCACCGCACGACTATCACCGCACTACTATGACTGCCAAAGAACTAAAAGGTATGCTGACATTCCAAGCTTAAGACTGTTTGAGCTGCACCTTGACCTCTAGTTGCAAATATAATTTTTTTTGTTGATGCTGGATAAAATTACCTCCCCACTTCGATTATTTCATAGATTCTAGAATTGGATCCGCGCTTGCACGGGTGAAAAATATCACAAAACTCTGAGATAATAGACAATGTTACAATGCTTGCAACAATATAATGTCTATGAACTTACCAAATAACGTTAGAAAATTTTTTTGAAACAAAACAACACTTTGAAACTCTTAAGTCTCACATTTCTAACCAGGGAGTCTTTCTTCGACTATGTTTTATACTATTTATATATGGAACAAAATCATTTCAAAATATCACTGCATTCTAGATATACGCTGGTGTCCAAAACAAGCTACACACAACACATATAAAACTAATATATATACTTTATTTACATAATTATAAACAAGCTACACTCAACACATATACAACAAATGTATACATACTCCATTAACATATCAAAAACCTACACTCAACACATATAATTCAAATGTACCTATTTCATCAAAATATAAGCAATATATTAATGAAGTATGTATACATTAATACATGTTTTATATTTGTTGGCTGTAGCTTGTTTATATGCAATGAAGTATGTGCATTACTTTTATATGTGTAGATTGATACTTGTTTATTTGTTATTGAAGTATGTACATCTGTATTATATGTGTTAAGTGTAGTTAGTTTATATGTTGATGAATATTGTATATTTGTATTATATGTGTTGAGTGTAGCTTTTTATATCTTAATGAAGTACGTATACATTTGTAACTTATGTGTTGATTATAGCTTGTTTATATGTTAATGAAGTATATACATTTGCATCTTATGTGTTGAGTGTAGCTTTTCATAATTTAATGATGTATACATACATTTTATCATTTTTGTTGAGTGTAGCTTGTTTACATATTATAGACGTATGAATATATTTGTATTATATGTGTTGAGTGTAGCTTTTTAGTTTAATGAAGTATGTATACATTTGTACTATATGTGTTTAGTGTACCTTTCATATGTTAATGAAGTATGTATACATTTGTATTAAATGTGCTGAGTGGAGCTTGTTTATATTTAAATGAAGGATGTACTTTAGTATTATATGTGTTAAGTGTAGCTTGCTTATATGCTAATGCAGTATGTACTTAAGTATTATAGGCATTTAGTATAGCTTGTTCATATGTTAATTAGGTATGTATACATTTGTATTATATGTGCTGAGTTTGTTTATATTTTGATGAAGTATGAACTGTAACATTTGTATCATACAAAAAAAATTTACTTTTTAAATTTACTTTACACCGTACCCTATATACGATCATGTTTCTATGAGTTTAACAAAAATAATCAATAACATAACAAGAAGGTTAAAGAATGTAAACGTGAATAAATCACGAATATTTATTTAGTATTATTTTTCCAAATGAGCTGAATGAAGTTATGTTCGCTGAACGCCAGTAAAAATGACTCAATTTCCCAGAAATTATGTAGTTTTGTCCTCAAAGCCGCATGAAATAGCTCTAAAGTATGGTTTATGAAAGTTTGATATACAAAAGTATTAATCCAATGCAAAATAAATTTAGTATATGATATTGTTCTAGACCGAATAATGAATTTCAAGGCTAAGGATTCTGTATTTAATACAAATATGTATGCATTTAACACCTAGCCTGCTAAGCGCGACCTTGATAGCATATGAAAACACTTAGATCCAGATTAGACACAGATTAACTTTGTGTCTAATCCGGATCCAAGCTGTTTGACACTCGGACAGTTGTTTCTCAAAATATTGGGCGAATTTGATGAATTTTATAATCCAGGCAGACGACAGTTTAAGCAGACGAAACTTTTTTTCAGCAGGCTAAGGGTAAATTGAATTTTTGCACTTATATCTCTATATACTGCAATGTCTGAGGAAACAGTATCAAATACTCTGTGCAATGTGTATGTTATATTTCAGAGCCACCTTGTGCTGCTTCTGTAATCACGAATCTATTTTCCTGTGCAGCAACGAGTAATTGTTCAACTAACACAGACGTGATAGACTTGATCCTATGTATAGCTGCAGCCTGTACCGCACAATTACAGCCGTTATTAGCTACTGCCAGTCAAGAATGCTTAATCTGTTTCAGCAGCAGTTTGCCAAATTTTCAAAAAATCGTCTCAAGGTATTTATATAACAGTATCAAGTTTCTTAAATTTTATAAATAAATAGGAATAAAACAAAGACGTATCTATGAAAAGGACTCTAATTGTATTTTTAAAAAAAAATTGTATTTGGATTTTATACCAGACTGCAAAGGAGTTTCATACTTTAACCACCAATTTGAAAAAAAATATTTATGTATAAACATAAAAAGCGATATACATGTATATTATCGGGCTATTTCTGTGAGCGGTTCAGAGAAATCTAAATGCATATTTGATAGACTACTCTTTCGGCACCAAAGTAAGTAAGGTACATACATGAGAAATTCTCGGAGTGGAATGTCAATTACTTGCTTTATGTTAACATACCTGTCATTGCAAATTTATTCAACAAAAGTTGCAAATGTCTCTTGAAATATGATGTCCAATCATAATTCTTTCGTTTTGCTTAATTATATTACCCTTCACTGCTTAAAGCTATATCAAAAGTATGTAAAGGGAACGTTATCCTTTTTCATAAAAGTAAAGTTAGGGCAAATGGCAATCTGTTTAATATACTTTCCTTTTAAGTACTCCTGCGACAACTGATATAGTTTTATATCTATAGTGTTTAAAAGTACGATAGAAAACGGTACATCACACGGTAACCAGTGCACATGCTGATCACCATCCACATGCGGCTCGCGCTAATTTGAGAATTTACTGTACATGAAATAGTTTAACCATTAGCCTGCTGAAAAAATTGTCGTCTGCTTAAATTGTCGTCTGCCTGGATTTAAAATCCATCAGATTCGGCCAATATTTGATGAAACAATTGGCCGAATGTCAAAAAGCTTAGAGTGACTCGGCGTCTAATCTGGATTCCAGTTGTTTGCAAATTCTATTGTGGTCGCGATTAGCAGGCTAAGGGTTTACTACACAAGTCTATTTATAAAATAATATTTTTGTTTGCTTTTGGCGTTCTAAATTTTTACATTATTTACCAACTAGATGTGCGACTGTTTCCGCTGCTGTGGGAGTTTCACAAATAAACAGTCCAGGACTTCTTCTTCTGTCGAAGAAACAGTTAACAGAAGTGTCCTTTACGGAGTTTTTCCCAACAACCAGGGAACTAATTGTTAGTGGATATCTGTCGGCGAGGGTAAGAATTTCCCTTAAGGTGCGAAACTAGTTTGTGCTGTATACGTTTTCTCATACCTTTATCGTTCACACCTATAAATTTATTTCCAGTAAAACTGTATAAGAAAGCAATAATTACACACACGTTTTAAATTCTCAAAAGACTGTTTATTATAGAGCAGTTTGAAAATATAGGATGAACATGTGATAAAAGGTGAATGTACTTGATGATAAGACAAAGCACGGACCTTTCAATAAACCTTTTGATACATGACTTTTATAACAAGATCTATGAACTATTGAATTGTAAAACCGTTTATCAATTCAAACTTTATAAAAAGAGGATCTTACATAAGTGCTTATTTAATATCATATTCATGAATTTAGTTTGATTTTATCATGATTTTAGTCAACGAGTTTTATAACAATTACGAAACTATGTGTACTCATGTCAGACTGACACTACAATTATTACTATGTATTTTTCTGCTAACAAGTTCTTATTTTTAGCGGCATAAAATATACAGTAATTGATAGGTATATATAACATGAAATATAGCATCTACCACTTTGTAATTATCATAATCTGATATGATTCTTAGGGAACTGCTGGCGCCACAATTTATCATATTTATGCCATATATTATGTACCAGCATGGGTTAATTATGAGTGTCTAGCTGTTTTTGCACATTTTCATTGCAATTTTAGTAAATTGATGATCTGATTACAACAAATCCTTTGCTCAGTTAGATTTTAGTGTCGGACATTTCAAGCTTTACAACACAAGGCATCCGTAAAATCCCCAATGGTTCCTGTTACATGTACCACATGTGCTATTGACTTGCACTTAGCTCTACAAGCTATCATATCTGACATTGTTCAAACTTAGACAACATCCTACAATTCTGCTAAATAAGAGATGTCGACCATACAGCGCGTTCTAATATTCCGCTGATATTTAGAAGAAAGTTTCAATTGCTTGAAGTACTGTGTTATCATTAATTTTCTTTATCTATTTTTATTTTTTTATAATTATTTTTATTTTCGTGGATAAGCTCACCCTTGAAATCAAATGGCAACTAAATCAAATACATGTACAGCGTAACACGTAAATACAAAACATCATTGGAAGAGTGCAAGATATAGTCATAAAGTTTTAATAAGTATAACTAATATAAAACACAATTGTATTGCATTTGTTATTTGTTTTAATGTTAACATGTGCATGTCGAGAACAAGGGAGAAAACTGAATCGAGATAATCAGAAAGTTCAT
Organism: Nuttallia obscurata; assembly: GCA_032358795.1. Classification (NCBI taxonomy): domain Eukaryota; kingdom Metazoa; phylum Mollusca; class Bivalvia; order Cardiida; family Psammobiidae; genus Nuttallia; species Nuttallia obscurata. The sequence continues at coordinate 9,233 of JAULCC010623078.1, forward strand.
GGCGAATTATTTCGACATAGATCCAAGACATATCTCGCTCGCGCCCACAGGATTGGTAGGTTCGATTCCCGGAAAAAGTACCAGCGCAAACCCATCATAGTCAACTTCAGAGACCTTTTGGATATAGAAACGATTATGAGCAATATCAACATGTTGAAGGGTTCCCGTTCTCTATAGACTATGACTACCCAAAAATCCAAGTTGCACGATCAAAATTACGGCCCCTATACAAACAGTTAAAACGAGGCACATAGAGACGACAGAGTACACATAGCATACCCGGCTAAGTTAATAGAAATGGCAGACTAGTGCAAGACGAGCTTCCTGAATGGCAGAAATACACAAGCTCAAACAGACTAACAATTATTGATAATTTCGGTGAGGAATCAGCTGTGTCTATTTGCAATAATCATCAAAGAAGCGACAGTGAACAGGATGCTGGCACATGTTGCGTATCACGTTCAGTGCCAGGCAGCGTAAACCAACAGTCTGTGTTACAGATACAGGGTAATGTGCATTGCAATGAACAGACTGCTGGAACGCGTTGCATGTCACAAACAGCGAAGGGCAGCGTGAACGAGCATGATGAACGTCAAGCGATAAATCATAGTATGGAACATGAACATGAACATGAGCAAACATTACGAGATGGCTTATCTGATCATACTGCAGAAATCCATACATCCAATCATGAACACACTACTCAAGCACAACCCACGTTTATCCCACCGGCGTTTGTTCATACACTTGTTCATACACAGGTGCAATTCCCAGGATTTAATTCCCACGCAGTTCCAAACACAAATACTTTGTCAGGTTTTCCAAAAATGTGTCACCAGTTGTGAATCCTATTTTGGCACATCCAAACCAAGGAATTACACATACAGTATTTCAGTCATATCGCGACGTCCAGCTCATTACAGGTGGAGGAAGACCCCGGGGGACCTCTGTACCCTTTTT